>JAFBJR010000100.1:1272697-1542952 GCA_016785285.1 Brachirus orientalis
GCCCCCCCCCCCCCCCCCAGTCTGCAGCTGCACATTGTTGTTTTGCAGAATTAATTGTTGAACTGTACTTTATGAGTATTTTTGGTGAATTAAATGAACCAAAATAGACAGTGTTACATCAATGGGGCATTTGCTGACGTTCTTTTTACATCACAGTTTACTTGAAGGAGGAATATTGTAATTTTACAGTCACTTTTTGATAGTGTTAGTGTATGCATAGTCAAGTTTCAAGTCCAGGGGAATTCACATAGGCCTATTTCCATACCGCTGCTATCTAAAAGTGAAATTATGAACAGTGTTCCCATAGTGGTCTAATCTGCGTTTGAGCATTGCGTGTTTCTGTTACAGAACAAAGCTGTACAAAAGAGGTAGAGCCTTCACTCTTACTCCACTGCCAAAAAAATAAATAAATTAGAGGACACAACAATGTTGTGGTTCATGTGAGACATATTTTTTTCCAATTTCACCTGAGGAAGACCCACATCAGATCCCAACATTGTGTCCTATAGTAAAGGGTTTTTTTGGCAATGGTGTAAGTTTGGGGTAAGTCTGCCGTAAGTCTGTAACACAGTACAGTGCATATGACTCAAATGGGGACACTCAGGTGGGTTTGAAGAATTAAAAGTGGTCTGAGACTAGTTGCTGCATTGTTAGGTGTTGCAGTAATGCTAAAATGAATAAAACTCCATACATTGAATACCTGCAGATATTCTGCAGTTCATATACTTAGCCATTCAGAGGGAGTCAGTGTTGGGTAGTGCAAATGTACTGCAGTACAACTGCTGAGAGATATTATGTTGTGTTGGATTATTTCAATCTTAATTAAGGGTTGTAACATGAAATCCACAGCCAGTCAGTTCTCATAACAAATTATGTTATAATCAGTCATGCTGCCAGCTGGCAATCTGCTATCTGAGTATTGAAAAGGAAAAAAGTTAGGTAGATTTATTACTGAAAGCCTTTTGATCAGTCAGGGAAAAGTCAACAGTCAGGCCAGTGAGCGCACAGCTGGAGTTTAGTTGCACTCCTCAACCGCAATAAGGAACCAACCCCTGAAGTTGTTTTAAGGAAGTTCTGGAGACATTTTCTGTACATTTTCGAAACATACAGTCAGAAATTGAGGTAATTATTCAGTCACCTTTAAAGGCAGGAGCCTGAGCAAGCCTTTCAATCTCCACATCTAAACATCAGCATGTTTCAGATCTTCTGGGGTCTATTTTTATGCTGTAGTAATGCATTAAAGTACGTTATGGACATTAAAGAATACATTCTGTAAAAAAAAATTAAAAAAAATGAAAATGGAAGAAGGAGGTGGAACCTGCACTCTATTTTTGGTCTTCCCCCAAAAAAGTGCATTGCAACAAATCAATTCATGCTCTAATGTTTATAAGTAAATGTTTCAACCATTCAATCATTAACATGGCTCTGCATATCATAACATCAGTCTTCTGGTTGGACATTTGGTCCAGAACGAAATATCTCAGTAAGGCCATTAAATTTGTTACAGACTTTCATCTTCTGAAGAAAAGTTTTAGAACAATTGTGATCTACTGACTTTTCCTAAAATCCTACTAAATCCTTCCTATTTCTAAATTAAAAAAAAACAACAACAACACAGCTACATCAGCTCTCCGTTTTATTTAAAGGTAAATATCTAAGAAAATATGATATTGATATTTAAATATTGGGCAGTAAACTTTTAGGGTAAAATTACAAAATGCAGTAATGTCATGGAGTGTAAACTTGACTGTTCCTGTTCAGAAAGAAACAACATCCAGGTATAACTTGCTTATCTTTGTTTAATATCACTCACTGCTTCTCTCTGTGCAGAGAATCTCAATATCACATCTCTCAACTTAATCTGTGTCTGAAGTCCCTGTAAAGTATCTAATGTATCTGTCTCTTCCAGGAGTTGGAGCTTTTCAAAGCATTTGTGAAGAAGAGGCCATCTTTTGATGTGGTCGTAGATGGATTGAATGTAGCAAACGCCAACAAGGACAAAAGCAAGCACTCGGCGATAGTGAGAAAACACAGACGCACATACACCAATAAGCAACACATAAAAAATTGGTAGTTTTACAGTCAAGATTGTAGTGGTTTCTTCCCACAGAGCATGCCTGTCCTACTCTGGGGCTTTTCTGTCAGTTACATAATGACTCAACCTTCAGTGTGTGTGTTTGTGTGAGAATGACAGGTGTATGTAGACAATGCCTTCATAAAAGTCCAGTACCTGATTTTAATAACACTCAGCCCACTAGTCTAGCTGCCCACATCTGTCTGTTAGAGTTTGTGTGTGTTCAATATGTGAGTTTCTATCCAAAAAGGATCCCATCTTTCTCTGGCATTCTCTGCAGCAGCAAGGTAAAGGAAAGTCCATACCTTGTCTGCTCATTTAGGCTGTGTAAAAGATAAATATCTACATCAACATCAGAGCCGAAGACAGAAACGTTTATTTTAAAAGTGTCTATGAGGGAAATTTTTAAATATGTAATCACCAACTTTAAACATTTATTACCATGACATGCCAACATGCTCAAAGTCTCATTAAGACTAACATTTGTGTCAATAAATATATGTGTATTTATGTGTCCTCGTTTTTAATGTGGTGTATAAATAAAAGTAAAGAGGTGTGTTTGTGTTTCAGTTGTTGGAATTGGTGTCAGAGCTGGAGCGTCGGGGTCTGACCATTCTGGTGTTGGGGAGGAAACACATGCTGCTGCCCTCCAGATCCTGGGAGACACACAACATGAATCTTATCCAACAAAAAGCTCATTGCTTTTTTACTGAAAACATGTAGGCACCTGAAAACAACCTAGAATATTTTGGAATAAAGAGAACGCATAAGACACATTCACAGAGAAGTGTGACATTGGCTATTTACTGATGTTTAGAATAATTGACAATTTATAATAAGTTTACCAGACCCTTTTGCCTGTCTTCTACATCTGTTAGTTCAGAAGATGACCCCTTCTTGCTGTACGCTGCATTGCATTCTGGGAATCACTGTCGGTTTGTGAGTCGAGACCTGATGAGGGACCACAAAGCCTGTCTGCAAGACGGAGTCGCGAGACGGCTTTTTTTCAAGTGGCAGAGAGGACACCAGCTGGTGGTGGATGGACATGTTACACCAGGAAGGAGGGTCCGATTTCAGGTGAGGAAGAGGAGAAACAGGAGGAGGAGGAGGAGGGAAGGTTATGATACAGAGGCAAAAAAAGGGAAAAAACCTAACCAACTAACTGTGTGTGTCTGTGTAGAGAATTCCCAGCTATGACACTATTGTCCAGACTTCAGGAGATTCGTGGCACATTCCCTATGATAACACAGAGGACAGGACCACCTATGAAGTGCCACAACGATGGCTTTGCCTCATTCAGAGCCCTAACAACACACAGTGATTTCACAGCACAGCATTTTGGTGCTAAATTAACTCTGTGAATGATATGCTTTGAATAAATCTGTGAATCTCAAAATAAAACATATATATAACATATACCACCCTGCCTGTGGTGCCTCATGTTATGTCTGTGTTGTGTTTTGCTTGTAGAAAAAGGATCAGACCATAAATAACGTTTATGGCAGTTATCATGTGAAACCCCTAAAAAGAGTATTTAAACAAAATAATTTATAAGAATGCCTGAATATGTAACAACAAAGAGGCTAAAGACACACAAGATAAAGGATGAAAAAGACATAAATCTCCCATGGCATAGAAAAATAAAAAGGGAAGAGGGAGATTTATAGTAAGGGGTAACAACAAAAATGGAGGTAGAAACAATCTGAGGCAAAGTCCAACATATTATCTGGAGGCTTGTCAGGTAAAACCAATTAACAATAATTTTATGTACATAAAAATAACTTTAAAATTAATAAATTACGCATATAAAAACAGCGACTGCTGTTTGACATATACTTGTTTTTTTTTTTCATTTGACTTATATTTAGAAAAGGGTTGTTCAGACAAGGTAAGAATGGTTCGAGCTGCTTCGAAGTTGACCCGGAAGTGGAAATAAACAATCACCCGGATCACATCCGAACTATCCATGTTTTGCTTTTAGTGTTGCTTGTCAGTGTAGTTTTGGTTTCTGTATACTTTACACCTGTTATTTGTCATTGTCATGTCTCGGGGGTCAAGTGCAGGGTTTGACCGTCATATCACCATCTTCTCCCCGGAGGGAAGACTCTATCAAGTCGGTCAGTGGTAAAAGAAATGCTCTATCAGTACTGGCTAACAGCCTAGCAGTAGCTAGCAGTTTCTAGCTTACTCATTCATTTATTTTCATATGGACAAATAACTATTTAGATATATCGTAGTACTACAATCCAATAAACAACTTTAATTAAAGTCTGTAAAATATGAATATAAACTAACCACGTTAGCTCAAGTTATCTGCCACAGTTCATGTTAATATTCTATTAAAATGGTTTGATTCCTCGTATCGATAATGTATATAGCTCTTATTTAAGTTGCATTATCCTTAAATATAATTTCACAATTTAACTTAATATATGAATATAAGGTTACATATTTTACCAAGCGCAGACCTGGGGCAAATTTTGGAAAATAAGTGCTATACTTTGTATAATGTTATTTAGAGCTGCAACAATAAAAAAAGTACTTGTTTGGTCCATAAAATGTGATGATGATTGATGTTTCCCACACCTCAAAATGATGATGTTCTCAAAAGTATTATTTTATCCACAAATTGTAGTAGCAGGAATATGGAGCAAGGAAACCAGGAAATATTCCAATTTAAGAAGCTGAAAGCTCAGAAAACTTGTTTTATTTATCCAAATACACTTAAGCCAATTAATTAACAATTAATTTAGTAATTGAATAATAATCGATTCATTGACTGAAAGTTACAGCCCTAATGTTATTTGATTTTCTACATGTATTGTATCTACCTGTCTTGCCTTTCTAGAATATGCCTTCAAAGCCATTAACCAGGGGGGACTGACCTCTGTAGCGGTCAGAGGGAAGGACTGTGTTGTTGTCGTCACACAGAAGAAAGTTCCTGTTAGTATAATTACATGTACACACCATAAACACTGAAATTTTTATTTTTTTATTAAACAACTGTGATCAGATTCACAGTCTGCCATTATGCATCTTTTATCACTGGAGTACATTGTTCTTTTAACAATGTCTGCATCTCGTTTCTCTCCCAGGACAAGCTGTTGGATGCCTCGACAGTAACACATCTGTTCAGAATCACAGAGAACATTGGCTGTGTTATGACCGGCATGACTGGTGAGCTAAGCCTCGTCCAGCTGACGGGGGAATACCCCTAATTCACTGAGCATTAAGAGCTTCAGTCAACCCAGAGTTAAAATAAGATGTGCCCCATGTGGCCTTATTCTAGTCTGTAGTGCCATTGTCTTATTTGGAGCATGGAATACATCTGCTTGATCAAAGATATTTAAAGTTAAATTTTTCCATTACAAAAAAAACCCACACTTTTGAACAACCAGTTTGAAAATGATTATTGTCATTATGTGACCTGAGCTGCAGTGTGCAGCCACAAAAATAACAAACTTTATAACAAACATACAACATGTATCCCTTTTTTAAAGGTAATTTACATAGATGTTCATTATTTTCTTTAGTGTTGATAATTAAATAATTGAAGCAACATAAATGTGTTAAGTTCGCATAGGTTAATCTTTTATGTAAAATGTTCATTTTGTCTTATTCTTCCCACAGCTGACAGCAGGTCTCAGGTACAGAGGGCCCGGTATGAAGCAGCTAACTGGATGTACAAGTATGGCTATGAGATCCCTGTGGACATGTTGTGTAAACGTATGGCTGACATATGCCAAGTGTACACACAGAATGCTGAGATGAGACCATTAGGATGCTGTGAGTAGTGTTTGTGTGTGTTTATTCATACCAGAGACTTCGTAATTATTGTGTATGTTTTAATATTGTTTAACTGTCCTGTTTTAACCACTATCTTCCAAACATCCTTCAGGTATGATGGTGATTGGACTGGATGAAGAGTTGGGTCCACAGCTGTATAAATGTGATCCAGCAGGCTACTACTGTGGCTTTAAGGCCACAGCGGCTGGAGTCAAACAGACAGAGGCCACAAGCTTCCTGGAGAAGAAAATCAAGAAGAAGCTGGACTGGACTTATGAGCTGACTATAGAGGTGTGTGACACAGAAGCATATACTTTCACAAACAGTGATGTGCTGTATTACACTGGCTAGTCTAGCCTGAGAACAGGTATAGCAGGGTTAATTTGATGTAATTTGATCTCATATCTATGAGGTGATTTATATTTATATCGCACATCAGGGAAAACAAGCAAAACTGTTGGGCACAGTGTAATGCAAACTTATGGCAGCTTTCTTAATCTGCAATAGGTTTAGATTTGGCACAGACAATAAAATGCAACCTGAGCCATACTCTAATGTTGTCAGAGCTTTCATTCTGTCATATTTAACTCGCTGACCCCATTAACAACGGTAAACCTCCCTGATGTATTTATACATTAATGCTCTGTATTTCTAGATGATTTGGCACGATACGCTCTATGCTCTTTCTAAATGCATCCATCTCTTTTTGTTATTTGTGTCACTTCTCCTCATGTTGCCGCTTTGCCTCTCCACTCTCATGGCTCTCAAAACAGACGGCTATCTCATGTTTGTCAACTATACTGTCTATCGACTTCAAGCCCTCAGAGCTGGAGGTGGGAATAGTCAGCACACAGGAACCCAGATTCAAGTAAGTGTAACGACAGAGGTACTGAAATAATACCACAGGCCATTACAGAGGAATATGATCCTGTCCACAGGTAGAACAGATCTGTTTTCCTTGGCCAGAGGCTCCAGTATGAGCATTGCAGAGAAAGTAAAATAGGTGTTTGCTGTATTCTTTGAAATTCATCCAAACTTCCTGGATGAATTTCCCAGAAGTGGTGAAAAGGAAATAAATTTTGATGAACTCTTGCTGAACAAAATGTGCTCTTACCTTTAAAGTCTTTCATGATAGCATTTGCACTGATTTTTTTTTTAAACTCTGTCCTTAATGCATCACTTAGCTTTATCTAAATAGACAAATGGTGTAATGGAAATCCCCTGTTTTGTGTGTGTACTTGTATTTATTACCTCCTTAGGACCTTTTCTGCAATAAACACTGACCTTGTCAGGACCAGTAGTCTTCATGGAAACCAAAACCTGGTCCTAATGAGACAGAACACAATTTCAGATTAACTTGTTATGTTTAGGGCTGAGATTTGAATTGTGGTTAGGGTTTAGCATTAACTGGTTATGGTTATGTTTAGGGATTATGTTTTGTTGTGGCTGTCCAAATGAATGGAAGTTAATGCAGTGTCCTGAAATGGAGAGTCCTGAAAGGAATAGCAGTGTAAACCTGTGTGTGTGTGTGCGCGTGTGTGTGTGTGTATGTGACAGACTCTGGCAGAACAAAACGATCTGAGCGTTAACTGCTGTGTTTGTGTTCCAGGATTCTGTCAGAGTCTGAGATTGATACTCACCTCGTGTCTCTGTCTGAGAGAGATTGAGGAAAGTTGGCAGCCATTTTGCAGTCGTCATCCTTCTATACTCTGAAATGGATGATGAATATTAAAACAAATCCACCTCCTTCACAAAGGATATGCACAGCACAACAAGTACAATACAGAACAATGTGGTTATTTAATACCAGATGGGGTAGAATACATTACCCAGCTGCTCCATGGTATGTGTCACTCTCTCTCTCTCCTCCACCCTCTGGTCATAACCAGGACCTGACAAGACACAGTAACAACCACATATCGAGCCCCTCCCGTATTTTCGTTTCATCCACACTGAGACGTTGCTTCTGCAGCTGACTGCCAAACATCACAAAGCCTGAGAAGATGCTGGACATTCACATCAGTCCACCATTAAGTGGCTTCACTTGGCAAAGTGTGACATTCACAAACTGGATAAATGAGGTGAGGTTACACTATAGCTATGGCACAGTTCCTCTCAAGTATGGACTAAATGATCCAACAGCACCTGAGTCACTGTGTTTAAAACAATGTTTTCTAAGCCTCTTTACTCAGGGCTGCCACAGCTCTTGTTTTCTGAATCCCTTTAAATTTTATTTGTCTACCTCAATGTCTCTCCTCATCACTGTGTTCAGCTGTAGGATGGTGTTTGCTCTAATGTACTTTTTCATAACACAGGGATCAGCTGTGATCTGCTCAGGTCAACATCAAGCTACTATCACAGATTATAAATTGTTTTTCTCTCCCTTGTGTCTTCATCCTCCTCTCATCCGCTGCCAGTGCTGTACGGTACTACACTTCTATTAAACACAATGTTTTTATTCAACACTTAGTTATGGCTTTTCTCTTTTCTGGGCTTATTTCACTATGGCTGCTGCAGCCCATAGCTCATGAATTTGATTTGGGGGCCCCCTCCCACCACCTGGTGCTTGACTACTATTGATGCAAATTTAAGACTACAAAATGTCTTAATTATAGTTGTGTTATTTACACCCGTGTCACTCTTGTTTTTTTGTTTTTTGTTTTGTTTTGTTTGTTTTTTTTTTACTTTAGAGGGCAGTAAAATCACAAAAGTGTCCTAGTCTTAATTTGCACTTTCGTATTCAAAGTGAAGCACTAAGTGTGGTGATACTGAACTTAAATTAAACAAGGGAAACAGTTTAATGACTATGATTTTTAAAACTTACAAACAGATGTGCAAATGTGCACTAAATGAGCAAATCCTCAACTACAAAATAAAACCAAATAACTTAAGCTCAAAACAATGAATTAATTAAAAATAAATATATCTAAAGGTACCTTTCCCCTGATCACCAGGGGATCCCAAGCAGCCACTTGGTTTGCTTGTGTCCTGGACCAGCTCTGCCAAAAGGTTCATACTTAAACACTAGCGTGATGTGTTTATTTGGAAGTAAGGACCTATCTTATATAGTATTGCAGGCCATTACAAGAAACTGAGTGTGTAATTTATTAAACCTGAATAAGTGTCAACATCATCGCAAAAGTAAATTTGACATCACAACAGTTATATTAGACTACATTAATTGTACAGGTGTACATAATAACTTGGATAATAATATATCTTAGTAAAATTGTTATTATAATTGTATATCTGTATATTATATCTGTATATCTATATTATAATTGTAATATAAAAGGATTGTACTCTTACATTAAATTATTTTAATCATAAATCTGCATTGTGACAGTAGAATTACTTAAGTGTCTTCCTGACATTTGGTAATTATTAAGCTCTAATTTGAGTAAAACTCCCTCCTCCCTGATCTTGACTAAAGCATTCCTGTTGCTCCGCATAAATTCCCTTCTTTGGAGGACAAGGAAGCTGGAATGTCGCAAACAGCTCAGTGTTCTGCTGCTGAGAATTTCCTGTCCCTTCCCTATTAGCACCACCCTCTAAAAATAAAACTTCCCAACTTGTATGACCAATTCTCATTCTGCACACACTCACAAAATTTCCCAAAGCCGCTTATCTCTATGCACACACACGCAAACACACACCCAGCAGGAAGAACTTTGTTGTCTATTTACCACCAGTTCCTCATTCAGAAGATGCAAGTTGTCACATTATCAGGCCTTTCCCACATGACATGCTGTTATTTGACAGACAGCAGAATAAAAGTGAAATGTTGATGACGTTGATTAAGGCCATCAAAAGAACAAACAAGATTCTTTTACTTCTCAGCAGAGAAGAACGTATGTCCTGTATAACTGGAGTTGCAAAGGGGTAGAAAATTGTAAATTTCCACAAACTTTCCATGGTAATTAATGAGAATGAACTGGAAGTTATGGAGAATTTAAAGAAACTGTCATATACAAATATTGGCGTTTCGTCAATATTCGTCAACACGCATGTGCCTACAACGTATATCAATTTTTACCTTTTATAGTCTTGTCTATATTTTTCAATATTGTACACTTGCAGATGTGAAATTATTTATTACCTTCATCTTTACTGTCTTTGCTGCTATGACACTAAATTTCCCCATTGCGAGACTAATAAAAGGACTCTCTTAACAAAAGATATTAAATATCTACCTCATAATATCCAATCATATTTGACTTCATGTCGTCCTTGGTCTTTACCAACTTGATTTAAATTCCCAACCTTCACTTTGAAAAATGATCCATTTATTCCTGTGAATTCCCATGGAAAGTTTCTAATTTGGAAAATTCCCAGAATTTTGCAACCCTGTGTATAACCACTGTCTGTCTGTCATGTATGGTGCTGATGACTATATACTGGGTTCTGTCATCTTTATAATGAAATAATACAATGGCTGTAATGGAATGCATGTTAGTGCCTTAGTTTCTAATACCCATCTCCAGAAACACACAAACACAGAAGGTCTTATCTGTTAAATAGGTGTCTTTTAATTTAACTGGAGTGTGCTGGACTGTTTGCTGTCTGACATTTACAACCTACTCAACTGTACAGATTCACAGCTTCCATAAAAAATACATCTTAAGTATACACAGCATTTACAATATCATACAACAGAGCTGTTGCACGTTCATCTGTGTGGATGTTTTTTTTGATAATGATGTTCGCAGAACACAAGCGATCCTCTCATCATGTAGCAAAGCCATCACATCATTGTCAGGTCACACCTTGCTGTTTGCTCTCCTGCAGCTTGCAGTCTTGCAGGTTTATTTGGCCGCCAGTCTCTTACTTTGCCCTTTTGCAGCTGTCTGTCTGTCCTTTTTGTCAGCCGTTAACGCCCGCTCCGTGTCACCCACACCACTGGGCTGCCGCGACGTCATTCCAGGAAGCAGTAGATGAGCTGAGCCATTCTTTTTGTCCTTCACTGCCATCATCACAGCCTCATTTCTCTGTAACTTCCCCTACGTCTGTTTCCTGCTAATGTCCATTCCAGTGAATATCGTCATAACACACCTGCAGACACACGCAGAGAACAGAAAAAAAAGTTACACACATAGCAGGGAATTTTCATTCTTTATTAATGACAAAGTGGGAGTAGTAAAAAGTTCTGCATTTTCTCCACGTACTTCATCATCTGACTTGTCATCCTCCTCTTCTTCACTGTCATCTGATTCACTGTCTGGTAGCTCCCTCAGTTCAGGGTTGGTCCATGAGTGCAGTTCTTGCCTGATGTCAAAACTACTGTAACCGTAGGTGAGGTGGTAGGGGGAGTGGCCTCCCGAGGTCAAGAGGTTGGCGTCTGCTCCCTTTTTCAGCAGCAGTTTGACCAGCAAAAGGTTCTGCTGGTCCACAGCAAGATGCAGTGCACTGCGGCCATTATGTTGCTCCTATTGGAAAAAGAGAAGAGAGAAGATTCTTTTTTTAATATGCAAAGGGACATCAGCAGCACAAAAGGGAGAACGTGATTGGCCCTTATAATGTCACACAGTCACAATTTCGCACAGCAAAATTACGCAGGCGATGTGAAAGCTGCGTCGACTTGACACATTTGAAAAATATTTCAAACATGCAAATAAAAAACAGGTCTGGTGTGCAAAGGCCTTAGGTATATGAAATGTGTATTTTCATGTGTAAATATCATGTTTGTTACATACCTGTGAATTAATGTCAGCTCCAAGGTCAACCATGTTCTCCACCAGTGACAGGAAACCATGAACTGAGGCAAGGTGGAGGCAGTTCTGACCTGCACAACACAAGAGAACGTCAGTTTAACAGCCAACGCAAGATTAGGACAGGTCATTTTACAACAACCGTTTTGTGTACAGATTACAGTAGGAAAACAATCTTCCAATCGGTCTTTTATGGCTCATTGATGCCTAAAAATATTTTTGTACAAGTCTAAAAGTAGAAGCTCACACCTTTTCATTTGGAGCTTTATAATGCAAGATTATGTATCACATGATAGAGGGGTTTTAGTCAGGACTACAGTATTCCCCATGCTTCAACACTTTCCATCTGTCCAATCATAGTATTCATAGGGATGATGGGCAGCTGAAATATACCTAGCGTCCTACCTAGAGACCAAGAACTAATATTTTTTTTGAAACATGTTAATATAGAATCCTACATTTCCAGTTAACTCACTGTGATGCATTTTTAGACCCCGATATAACATGTGACGCAAAAGAACAAAATATTACTTCTTTGCACATCTTGGAATCAGTAAAATTGTCTGAATCTGAATCAAAAATGTTTGCTTCCTAATAAAAAAGAAAACAAATCCAATGTTGGGATAAAAAAAACAAAACAAAACAACCGTGTTCATACACTACCAACCTACCATCATAGTTGAATGCAGCCATCACCGTGTGTAGGTGCTGAGTCCGAGAGTACTGCGTGATGACGCTGAAGCACAGTAGGTTGCCATGGCGACAGGCAATGTGAAGAGGCGTGTCCCCCCTATTGTCCACCAGAGAGGGGTCGCAGCCGGACACCAAGAGGTGCTGACACACATCAGCCTGGTTTGTTATTACCGCTAAGTGGAGAGGAGTCTGGATTGGGAATAATGAAGTTCTTTATGTAATAACAGACATAAAACGATGGGTATCCAGTAAAGAGCAGAATTGTCTTTCCATCTTTTGTCTCTCACATACCTGTCTCAGGTCATTCTGTTTGTTCAGGAACTCTGTGTTCTTGGACATGTCAATCATAGTCCTGATGTAGTCCTTGGCTTCATGGATAATGGCCAGATGGAGCAGCCTACAGACATAAAGTGAATAGTAGAAGACCTGTTAAAAATATACATTCTTATAAAATACAACCACATGTAAAAGAAAAACAGGAATGTACTCCATTTGTAAATAAACAAATAACAGTTTGAACACACACATGCTTGTTTTTCAATGGATTGGACTGAAGTCTAATCCTCACCTATGGCCATGAGCTACAGACAGTGACAGAAAAACAGGAGCTTAGAGCAGAAACACTGGCTCATTTGCATTGGTTTTTCTGGATACACTTAGTTGGAAATAGATCTCATCTGGCCTGGGAATGCCCTATGATCCTTCAGGAGGAACTGGAAGTGTTGCTGAGAAGAAATAATCCTGCTGCCACTCAGAGTGTTGACTTTAGATAAGTAAGTGGGAATACATGAGTGGACAGACTAAAAATCAATTTGAATAGTTGGCAAGGTGTTAAACTTTTAAACTTGACTTAGTAGAAATGACTCTGTAAGAAGACCACTACAGTAAATGAATGTAAATAAATGAAAAAGGACTCCTATAAAAGTGTTTAAGGATACATGAGCACACATGAAAAACCACCACTGAGCTGTGGCTTTACTCACTGTAAACATGAGCTCTATCCAAACCAGAGTAACATGGTTTCATGCTTCATTGCTTTACATGAAACTGTTCCGCTCCCAAGATTTCATTACCCAAGTCACAATGTTCAACTTTGACCCAGTGGAAATTAATATAATAATAATTATAATAAACGCAAACGCTCTGACAGCAGTTCTGCAATGTACAGTAGAGGCAGACAATTTATTAGTAGATAATCACTTTGGTCTGTTGTCACTAAGTTAATTAGCAGATTACTACATATTTGAATTCATGCTACTAAATACACTTAAGTGTATTTGACAAAGTTTGAAATTCTTCATTTACCAGTTTAATGAATTTAATTTTCAAACTGTATTTATACAATAATATTAATTATATTATTATACATTATAGTTCAGAAACAAAGTCCAGATTAGAGACCCCAAATGTTTTAAATTAAGCAAGTTATGAACCATTTTTTATTATTAAACTTATTTTTTATCAGACGGGGAAAAAGAAGAGAACCTATAGGATGAAATTCGCCGACTAGTTTAATGAAACTCCCGTTGGTTGAACTGCAACAATAATGCACAGTCTACTCTGTGAGTGTAGGGTTTCACCCTCTGTCTCCGCGGCTGTAATTTAAGGACTTTTTTCGAGTTTTTTTTTCCTTTCCCCTTCTTCTCGTTTCATAGGCGCGCGTGTCCGTCGAATTCCTTGGCCGCGCGCCTGGGACTTTCCCAACCTGACCCGCGGCCATAATAGATTCCCTCCTGATAATGAAGCCTTTTGTTTACGTCCAGTACCAGCGGCCATGAACGCACATAAACCCTTTCACAAACCGAACACCGCCTTTGTGTTTTCTCAACTCTGCAGTTCGCTCGTTTTTTTTAAAAAAAAAAAAAACAGTGCATTTAAGTTGAGCCCAAACTCGCACTAACAGTCAGGCCTGTGCGTTATAATGACAGGCTACAGTCACAAACCCATTCCCTACAGGAAAAGGGGATCTCATTTCCTCCGAGACCCGAGCTAGGCCTACTGCAGTGATACTGCTGCTGAAACTCCGACAGACTCACACTTATATCCACATTTTGCAGCCAGACTTACGTGTCTCCGTCCTCTGTGGTCTGTGTTTTCCACTCCGGCTGCTCCTCGACCACAACGGGGGGCTTTTGGTGCCTCGGCGGCTCACTGTTCAAGTGGAGCTGGCGGATCTCGTCTGCCACAGCCTGGTACTCCTCCTCTTTCAGCGAGTCCAGGCCGCTGTCGAGCCGCTCCTCTGTCGACTGGGCCGCCTTCTCCTCCTTAGAATCTCGGTTGTAATCCATTTGGTTTAGTATACTGGTCCGGTGAAGGTCCATGTTAGCGCTGCGTTATCTGTGTCGAGGTGCGTTTGGCTGTAGACTGTGCTATGGCGGACTAAGTTGTGCAGCAGCAGTTTCTGAGGGAGGGGCGGAGCTAACAGTGAGGTGGGGGATTTCCAGAAAACTGTCACTCAGAATAACACAGGACACAGATTGCTGGCTCCAGGAGGGGATTTCATAGACATAAACACACAAGTCGGTCTGCAACCAAGAGAGACAAGTCACACATCTGCTGCACTCACACACTTTGTTTTAGTTTATCAGCCCATTTTCTGCATGTGCAGTCAATTCCAATATAGAATTATGACTTACCAGGGCCGCCCCAAGCTGAATTTGATTTGGGGCCCCCTTCCACCACCTCGAGTAGCCAGTGCTCGATTATTATTGATACCAATGTAACACTATAAATTGGATAACTTATAGCTGTGTTATTTACAGCGTCACTCTTGTTTTTTTAACCTTAGAGGACAGCAAAATCACAAAAGTGGCAATTTGCATGTTCACATTCATAGTGAAGCACTGAGTTGTGGCGATGCTGAGCTTGAATTGATGGCTTTGGTTTTTAAAACTTAGGACATACGTGCACACGTGCAATAAATGAGCAAATCTTCAACTACAAAATAAAACCAAATGACTCAAGCCCAACACTATTTAGAGATCTAAAGATATCTAAATTTCTTTTAGATGTTAAAATATTCAGCCACATTTACTTGAAGCATATACAAGGGCTGAACAATTAGTTGTTTTCAAATCACAATTTGGAACATTGCAACCATGAATAATGAACAACTGCTGCAATTTACTTCTTTGTGGAAGTGTGCTCTTGAAATGGATATCTCATGTAGGTTGGAAACAAATTCATAAGTTCACATTTTAATCTTTTACTGATTAGAATATAGAATAGCTAATTAGTTTGATTCATTAATTGCTTTAAATCTTTATACTGAACTGAAGCTTCACTTAAAAACAGAAAATAGTGCAAATCAAATCACAATATCTGATTGAAAAAAAAAATCCCAATTAGAAATTTTCTTCAGGTCATGCAGCCTTAGCATATACTGTTTATTGTCATATTTCCTTGTCAGTAAGATTTGATCATGAATATGTGTGTTCAGAGGCATGTCAAGGGAGTTTGGGGGGCAAGGCACAGGGCCACAATCGTCCCCACACCGCTGTGAAATTGAAAGCATTTACTGTTCATGCATTTATAGTTTAGATACCAGAGTTAGTCTACACTAACAAACTAGAGGCATTTAATTTAAAGGGAGTTCACACAAAATTGCCAAAGCCGATTTCTGATATGATCTCTGGAAAAAAAAAACAAAAACAGATGCATACTCAACAGCAGCGTAAAATCTAGAAACATTCCAAGGATACTGTCAGTAAAAGTTCTGGAAATCCTGACAAAACATTTTCAGACATTTGCATTCTCACATTTTCATCCTTGAGACAATTTCAGGGAAATGTCCAAATTTAAGTGCCGAGTCTGACGCTGAGTTCAGGGGCCACCCAGACAACCGGCTACTGTTTCAACACCTCTGCCTGTGTTTGTTTGATTACTATTCCATTAATGAGTTTCTGTTTACCATGAGCAGGGGATGAAAGCTTGGAAAGTCCTAAAACCACACTGTTTGTCAGCATGCCCCTGCTGAGTCACTCAAGCGAGAGGAAATGTTGTCGTGCAACATTGTGCCTCAGTGTTGGGGGCTGCAGCGCACACAGGACTTTCCTCCAAAACTTCAAGTGATTTTCAGCTTCTTTGTCAAAAACACAGTCATGATTTCTCTGTGCTGACAAATTCGACACACAACATTGGTCTTAATGTTATGGTGGCAGATACTGTATGTGAATATTGTCTGAATATACTACCCATAATTGTGTCTTCAATCACTTTAAAATAAAGACTGGTTGGTTTTGTTTTATAAGACTAAAATGTTTTTATGTACTTTTGGCAAGGGTACGTTACAGAGGCGGCCATCTTGTGCTGTCCTGTTTCTTCAACAGCCTGAACAGACCAACCAGCCATTTTGAAGCAACTTACTTATGCAAACAAAGTAGATCAACATACTTTCTAGTGTGCAAACACCATCATAGTTACCCAATGACGTTGGAATAGGGAAAAGTAAACACAGAAAATCACAGTGTGAAGTCTCAGCATTAGGTGCCACCACTTCTTACATACTGAACCTTTAATGATTAGTTGTTGTTTTTTTTCTGATGATTTCTCAGTACAAAATAAGAAATACATCAATATGCCATGACATTAAAGCCAGTTGTGCAGAGCACTGATTCCCAAACTGAAGGTCATGTCCCCAAGTGGGTCTCAAGATCATTTTTGGTGGTTGGAAAATGGCTATGGTTCTGTGGTTGTTTCTCATGTGGTTAGATCATGTGAGACCAACATGGGTATCCATGGAAAAAAGAAGGCATATATTAATTAAAGAATCATTGCATACCTGGCAAACTGCAAACTGCACCTTAAAGTCTGCTGTGTCCGCGCCTGCTGTTTCTAAGTTTTTACAGCACTGACTTTGAAAAGGATGAACTGAGATCACGATAATGCTTTACATCTCTCACTACAGTTCACAGAATACATTTTTCTTTCAAACCAACAAGCTGTGTCTCTCATCTCAGCACCCTATTAAATAAAACAGATGGGTTCATGACACAAAAGCTCCCCCGTGACAGCACTAACTATATGCCTGACCCAAAACAGACAGCCACCAGTCTGACTATTCTGTTGGGTCAGTGCTCAAAACAGTCTGGTGCAGACTATTTTACTGTCTTGCAAGCAGTGAAGTGAAGCATGCATGCATGGATTTACTAATTGTGCTGAACACCCTGGCAGCTGTTACTGACAAGACGCTTAAACCTTGCACTGACTCGCGCTCTCTCTCTCTCTCTCTCTCTCTCTCTTCCAGTAACCTCACATCAGGTCACCCATTCAAATCCTTTGCAGATACAATGGAAGGAGTTCAAGTTCCGCGAGGCTTAACAAAGCTGTGACCTGCCCCTTTAGGTAGAGTCATCAAGCTGAACATGATGTTCTGGAGGCCTGGGGGGGGAAACTCCAGGGCTTGTTTTACCTTCCGTTGTTCAGTCCATGTCACCAGTTTGACTGGGAAGCTCAGGCTTCACTCTCAGCACATTTTTACTGTCACGTTACCAGCTGTTGAGCAACAGGATTTCACGCAGGAAAAGGCTCACAAATATGCAAATGACTTTCAACCAGCCATGTTTAACCCCAAAGTATTTACTATGTTCTACAATGGTAGATTAAGAAGATCGCGCTTTGCATATTGTGTGTTAGAATGTGAGGAGAAACTGTTGAGTGTGTATGGGGGACGGCAAAACAGTATAAAACACATTCACACCGACTGATCATTGGACATAGAGTACATGCACACAGCGGACACAGATGACATCAAGACTGGGCAGACACAACATTTTTGTGTTTTATAAAAGGATAATTGTATATATTAATCCAGCATTTAACTGAAAATTGATCAGTCATTCTATTTTTGCACGAAACTTTGAAAAAACAACAACACTAGCATGGAGTATATGATCTAGATCAGTGTTTTCCAAATCTTTTCCATTTTTAAAGATGAAAAACTACAATTCTAATTAAAAAAAATGCCTTTTTTGTTATTTGCAATTTTGCATTATATAAAGCTTTTGACAAACATATTTTTTCTGCATGTGTGATTTCATAAATCTTAAAAAAAAGGCCTGTAAAAGATTGAGTAAACTTACGTGGAGACCCAAAAGAAAATCGCCCACAGCCCTGAGTGTGAGTCTCGACCAAGTTTCTGCAAAGGACTGATCTAGATCTCAAGGAAGAATTAAAACAGCATGTGACACTTGAGTGTAAGCGAGTGTAAGATGTTTAGCTGATGAGGTTGAGATTGGATGCAGTGGAAATGAATCATTTTGACTGGAAGTCAGAAGCATCACTAATTTATCTCATGCAAATGTGTAAAGTAATGATGCTTCCGACATGCGGAAAAGTGCCGTACAATTTTAACCACAGCAGTTGCAAGAGAATTAGTGATCCTGGTGTGTGTGTGTGTGTGTGTGTGTGTGTGTGTGTGTGTGCCCATGTGGGATCAATACTTCTGATTGTCCTTTGTTGCTTTCCTGTCTGTAATTGTGAGTCATCAGCAGCACTTCCCCAGATTATCTGTGCTGACAGCTGGAATGTGCTTCAACTGGAAAATGAGGGGAAAGGTAGAAGAGACAGATACTATGTGTAAAGTTCTGTCACTGGTTTTGCAAATAAAGGATTTACGCTCATATATTCCTGTTAAACAACCTGCCATATACGGTGTTTTACACTGAACTTAGATCATCCAGTTTTCTGACGTGCTCTGTAAGTCGTTATGCACTATGGGATAACTATTTTTAAACTGCATTTAGTAATAGATTTTGTTAAAGGATAGTGAAAAGAGAAGCATTAATCAGCGTACATAGAGTTTCTCTGTGATTGTTCTTAATATTGTGACTCTTTCTATTCTTTCCTTCAACAGCTGCAAGTGTGTAACCTTAAAATATAAGCAGACGTCTGCTACATTCAAATGTGTTCTGTGTTCGTTTCTGTGGTGAAACTGTGGAGTGACGTGTCTTGCAGAGGGCAGAAGGATAACAGCTACACCAGTGAAGCGAGAAAGCAGTGAATTTTGCAGAGTGGAAAGATTAGAAGCCACCAGCTGATTTATTGCCTTTAATTTATTTAATCGATTCTGAAAGGTCATTGATGTTTATATAATAATATCAAAGCCATGGCATTTCAATTTTGTGTTGTTTTTCTTTTATCTGACATTGTATCGCAGGTAATATATAGAGGAATATTGTGTCATTTCATGTGTAAGTATCCAGGGTCTGCCACTCAGCATAAAGGCCGAACATTTCCGCATTTGCACTCAGTGTTAACTAGTTTTAATTTGCTAATTGTTATTTGTGTTGATAATTACACACTTTGATGGTAGAGCATTTTGTTGTGAAGCTCACTCACTCATTTTCTACCACTTTATCCTCCACAGAGGGTCGCGGGGGGCACTGGTGCCTAATTCCAGCTGAAATAGGGCGAGAGGCGGGGTCACACCCTGGACAGGTCGCTAGTCTATCACGGGGCCACACAGAGACAGACAACCAATTCACTCTCACATTCACACCTACGGGCAATTTAGAGTGTCTACTCTAAATGGCCACTCCAATTGTTTTTGGACTGCGGGAGGAAGCCGGAGTGCCCGGTGAAAACCCATGCATACACGGGGAGACCTTGACCCGGGACCTCTTGCTGCAAAGGCAAGAGTGCTAACCACTACACCAACCGTGTGGCCCTGTTGTGAAGCAAAACCGTTCGAATATGACATGGAACCCAGCTGGAATAACCACATGTGGACTGATTATTAGTCTGCACTGAAGTTTTTGTATCGCCATGTTCTCATGAAAACAGTAATATATGGGAATTATTGATCCTAGTCTTGTGTGTCGATCAGAGTCGTGATTTTAGGTTTAGGTGTGGACCTCAGAGGATCTTCAGATTTCAAAGCGGGCAGCAGCAATCTTAAGTTTGGGTATGGCTGATTTATTTTAAATGTTACATGTTACATAGATGCTTGATGTTATATATAGCATTTCTCATGTACAACAGGCAGCCTTTCAAAATAAAGGTCTAAGAGAGTGTGAGGACGTGTGGAGAATACGTTGTTCACGATGACTCGCTGTTATATCAGTGTGTGTCACACCTGCTTGTACAGTATCTGTGCACACATATTTCTGTGTGTGTGTCAGCGGGAATCCCTGTGAGTTCTGGGCATGAGTAGACATGTACAACACTAAATGACTCACAATGAATCACAAGCAGCCACTCACTGTAACATGTAACAGGGTTAAGGGTCGAACCGAATGATGACTTATCAAATATGTATTGACTGTGAGACATCAAATGGCGCTGGACTTTTACCGCGATCACCTGTGTCGTTTCCCTGCCCCCTCTTTAACTGCATTTCCTGCTTCCTTCACAGCCATGTACTCAACTGTATTTACTGGCAGCCGTGTGATGTTACTATCTGTTGCGGTTTTCGTTTCAGTTCCAGACAGAAAAAAAAAAGGAAAAATAAAACAATGTATAATTTAGTGGATATGAAAACAAATGTAGAAATGCTGCCATGCAGCTCTGTTGCAACGAGGTTGGTTAAAGCAAAACTATAATTTAGGCTTTATTTACAAACTGTGTGATCAGTTAGCAAAATATAACATACTCTATTAAAACCAACACTTTGAATTTCTCAATATTTGCTTCATCAGTCATAATGTAATTATGAATTAAATGTAGTATTTTATTTTTGCAGTGTTGCTTGAATAGTGTATGTACAAAAAAAAAATCCTCCTTTAGTCACTTATAATCTGGCATAAAGACACACAGTAGGCATACATTTGTTCAACAATAAAGGTTGTAGCAGGTCGGGACTTGATAGAGCAGCTTTGAATGCAGGCAACTTTTGCGTCCGCTTGGCTTCGCTCTCATTACTTTGCATTTGCGTCGCTTACTCAACAATGCTGATGTTCCCAAATTTTGCTGAGTCTGCACTGACGAGGTGCGGGGTTCATGCAGCACACCCTTCCTTTGACTGAAGGTCCTACTCTCTCTCTCTCACTGACCTTGGACGAAAATTTTCCAAACAGGCTCAGTTCACATGGTGGCAGTCTTTAGGGCCAAACAATCCGACTGTTTACAAATCAAAGCTGCAAACAGCACAGTGCAAAGGCTTCATTTAAGATACAACGCCATGGTTGTGTGCCAGTCATGTTCACCATGAGTCATATGCGAATGACCAGTTTCACTGACAAAGACTGTTTACTGAAAGTTCCAGTTACTTTTTTTTTTTTACTTACTTAATTTACTGACTGTATTTAACCAATTGCTGTAACTAAACTAATTTAAAGGTGCAGTGTTTAAAAATGAACCCCACCCTTCTCTTCCATTGTATGTCCATTGTGAGCTACTGGAAAAACATGACCTGGCTCCTATTATAAATACAAAAGCCTCATTCTTGGGTAATTAATGACAATTCGTACAATCAGGTCACTGTACAACTGCATAAAAAGAAAGAAAGAAAATCAAATCAAATTAAGTAGGTAAAAAAAAAACGGACCTCATTTTTGCTGATGGATCACTGGATGCACAGACAGACGCTAAAGTG
The DNA here is from genome assembly GCA_016785285.1 of Brachirus orientalis. Classification (NCBI taxonomy): domain Eukaryota; kingdom Metazoa; phylum Chordata; class Actinopteri; order Pleuronectiformes; family Soleidae; genus Brachirus; species Brachirus orientalis. The sequence continues at coordinate 1,294,491 of JAFBJR010000100.1, forward strand.
GGGTAACCAGATGTTGGGCCACATTGTCAGGGAGAATCAGAACCAACCAGCAGAGAGCAGAGGCACACTGAGAAGAAGGCAGCTGTTTACTCTGCAGAGAAGATCTCCATCAGCAGGGGGAGGAAGAGAGCCACTGTCAGTCCACAAGCTGTTTCTGCTCAACACACTGTAGACACAGGTACAGACAAGTACAAGTACAAGACGTCAGTCACAAGATCACACAACAGGAAGAGAATGTGCACATTCACTTCTTAAGACAGGTGCTTAAAGGGAAAAGAAAAAAAAAAGTTCATCGTGAAGTAGCGAGGAGACTCTCACCACCTGTCTGAACTAAAAGAACTACTTCTATTCCTGTGATTGATTTTTATTTATTTATTTTTAAATGATGCTCATTTATCAGTTCCATTAAAACGGGTCCATCGTTTTAGCAGGGAGAGCACGGGTGTTACTGGTCACATTAACAATGGCTCTGTTCAGTTCATGTTGCAAGAACCCCGAAACTGAGGAAGCTAAATGGAACCCAGCCATCATTAATGTGATGATTTACACCTGAGATAATCTGATTGGGACCTGTCAAGTTTCAGAGAAGTTAGCTCTCATTTGTTTCCTCCTCAGCCAAGAAAACCTACTAGACGAGGAAAAAAAATATTCCAGGGATCCTGGAATACTTTGACTATAAATCATTTCATAAGAAATTCAGCTATAACTTATTTCAGATTAAAACATTTAAATGAATTCACTATTTGATGTAGTCTTTCCTGAGAAACAATATGAGCCTAGTTACAATATGTCATGATACTTTTTGCTCTGATTTGAGTCATGTAGTTGACAGTAGTTGAAACAATTACTTGATTAATTGATTACAAAATAAATTGTCAACTATTTGGATTATTAATTAAATGGTTTGAGGATTTGTGAAGTTTTCTGTTCTTTTTTTATCTTCTTAAAATACTATATAAATATTTTCTAGTTTCTTTGATCCATATAACAAAGAAATCATTCAAACTGAATCATTTTGGTTTGTAGACAAAACAAGATTTGACAAGGTTTGAAAAACACTGATCAACATTTTCTGGACCAAAAAATTACTCAAATAATTGAAAGAATAATTGACAGGTTCATCGATTATGAAAATAAGTGTTCTAATCTCAAGTCCTAATCTCAATTTCCATCTTTTCTTGGAGCAGTCATCTGTGTCATTAGGTCTTTAGTTTTATATTTAAATCCAAAAAGGGATTATATAAATAGTACTGTATACAGTACTGTGCATAAGTCTTAGGCCACCAGCAGCTTTGCTGTTTTTATGTCAGTTCTGTGATCATTGGCATTTAGATTGAAAAGATGTGACTAAAAATCAGTCTTATACTATATGATCAACCTATCAATGGGTTTAACTTGTGCAACATGTGTATGTGATGCTCCAACATGTCTGGAATAAACCAGGTATAATAGACCTTTTTCACAGCAGCTATTTGTTGGCATGAAATAGTAGGAGAAACACAGGTTTGACCAATAATATTAGGATTCCATTCCAGGTTTTAAAGAGCCATGGTTGTGTTACTGTTCAAGTGGAAATGTAGGTCCCACTGAATATTTGATATTATATATGTATATATTATTTTGTTGTTGTTTTTTTTTTTGATGAAATAAGATGTTATTTTCAAACTGCATATGTGTTTCTCCATATTTTCAGGATGTGTTCCAATAAAGTGATTGAGAAATAATTGTACTGTATGGTCATTATAGCATTGCTAAAACAACAAATCTAATGACTTACGCACAGTACTGTGTATATATATATATAAATATATATATGTGTGTGTTTGCATGTGTGTGTTGGGTGTTTTTTTATTTTTTTTTTGTTTTTTTTTAAAACAACCATTGCAAATGAGCAAAGCAACAATTTGACTCTTGGGACTCTCCACCACTAGATGGTGTCAGAGGGCCATTTTGTGACACGTGACAGTTATTAAAGGTGTGTGAGGGCAGGATGTGTTTAGTGCACTGACTAAAACCCAGTCCCAGTATGATAAGGAAACATGGAGCACAGGAGCAGACAGGTCATCGACTGATCATTAAGCCTATGACATTTTCTTGTTCACTCACTGTGTGGCCTTATGGAGATTTTCCTTTTACGTTAATTTGAACAACAATTATTGTACACGTGGAGGCAGTTTGAAGGGAGAAGCTTTTTCACAAATTGTGTGTAGTGTCACTAAAGAATCTGTTTGTGGCACTGAAAAACGTATTGGTTGTAGGGCTGCAACGATTACTCGATTCATAACTTAATTGTCAACTATTTTAATAAGTGGTGAATGGGGCTGAATGCTCTTTAAAATAATTAGAAAAGATTCTCGGATATTTTTTTTAGCTTCTTGAATGGGAATATTCTGTGTTGTCTTTGGTCCATGTAACGAAGAAATCATGAAAACTAAATACTTTTGGTTTGTGGACAAAACAGGACATTTGAGAACATCATCATTTTGAGGTTTGGGAAACATTGGTCAACATCTTTCAACATTTTATGGACCAAATGACTAATAGATTAATTAAGAAAATAATGGACAGTTTAATTGATTATGAAAACAATTGTTATAGTTGCAGCCCTAATTGGTTAGATCAGTGGTTTGTATAAATTTGACAGGGAAGATTGCTGAAATATTATGAGTCTTTCCCCTCTAGTAGAGTGTAATCACTTTTTTTTTCTCTCATTGAACATTAACGTCTCTTATAATTATGAATTTATTTCTTCAAGCCAATGGAGCAGTGCTGAATCTGTGTTCTCCTCTTCACAGCTGCAGAAACTCAGACACAGCAGAAGTGGTTTTGTTATGGGGCTCGTGAGGCCTATAACTGAGGCCAGCTCAGGGTGAGCAGGCCAAATTATAACGTAATACTGCATCACAGTATACAGCCCTGGGCTACGTACACAACCAGCACCATTAACCCTAAATTAAATCTCAACCAGAATGCAAATCCTAACACTGGATTCTCGGGCTCACAATTATCAGGTGAAATGTGTTAAATGTGATAATCGTCTTATCGTACACTGGGCTCAGTACACACAGACATGATCATGGACAAAGAGGACGCCCATCACTAGTAAAGATGTAAACTCTATGTAAACACAGACGGACAGCCCGGCTGTATAATACTGCAGTACTTACAGGCTTGTGAGCGAGAGGCACAGATCAATAGAGTCATTTTCAACAGTCTGGAGGATTATCACCTCACTGCTCACTGATGTGATACACACACAGTCATGTCCTTTAGCTGAAAGCCCCCACACACCCGTGGATCCATACTGTTCTTACAGGAGATTGAGAACATTTACCTGGTTTTAAATCTGCCCACTGTCAGTCCATCCTTACATCAACTGACTGGCTGAGGTTGTCAAAAGTATTAAGTGTCATTATTGTAACCTCAAGGCAGAGCACCGCACCCTGGACCGTCTCTTTACTCCTGCAAAAGATGCAATAACATGCAACAGCACCATGCAACGATAGATAAATGGATAGTTCATTGTCTTCCATGGAAGAAAATAATCATGAATACATCCATGTTACATGTTTGTTTGCTGGGGCGTGCCAAAAAATTCTGAAAAGAAGCTGTTTATTTATGCTCAGGGTATCTTTACTACTGTAATGATGCTCAAATAATACCATCTTACTGAACAGTGACTCCGTATGGTAGAGGTAATATATGTATATTATAATATTATGACTTCCTCCTTTGACAAATTGTGTTTAGCATTCACTAGATTTAAATCCAGTAGCCATTCACACATTTCTAACATTGCATCTGACTGTTCATTCATTTAATATTACAACACATGATGGAGCCTGATGTCATCATCATGGAAGTTGGATAAGGCCAGATCTGAAATGCTGATAACAACTCTGATAAAATATAGAGAAAACACTAAAGAAGACAAACTCTTGAATTCTAAGCCAAAGTTGTTAAAAAATATATTATTGTTGTTGTTATGTATTTATTTTTGAAATTATCATTATATTCCCGACATCACCAAGTGAAGGAGTGGAGACCTCAGTCAGTCACGTGTTCGGGGTCAGCAGAAGGCTGAAACAGGTCAATAGCAGATAGTTACAAGTAAAAAAAAAAGAAAAGAAAAAGAAAGAAAAACCAAAACAAAACAACAACAAAAACGCGGTGTCTAATTAGTTTCTAGTCTTGGACACTGTGACGCTCATTTCTATTCTCATGTCTATTCCCCAGGCGGCCCCTTGTCGGGCCAGCAGGCCGACCCCCAAGCTCGTTCTCACGCTCACACGCCTTGATTGATTTCCAGGGAACAACGCCGACTCTGCCCGAGCTCACTGGCCGAGCTACAGAGCGCCTGGTCCCGCAGAGGAGCCAGCCGAGCCCGCGGGGGAGAGGATGGAGCGATGGGTGGATGCATGAATCTCTGTCTCATCTCTTATCAGCCAGAGCAGCTTCTGTTGGGGGCAAACACACACACACACACACACACACACACACACACACACACAGAGGGAAAGCAGTGGTCGAGGTTTTCTCACCAGCTGAGACAAAAAGACCCTGATAATCAGACTGAGGACAGAAAACGGTCATTAGTAGACTTTTAAACATGATGAGTATCTGCCGCTGCTCCTAATTACAGCCCTATAAACGAATCAGATCAGCTCTTACAAACATTTGCATGTTCACTGTTAATACCCTCGTCCACAAATAAAAAAAATAAAAATTAAATAATCTGTTATTACTGAACAAACAAAAACCTCTTTTGGCTGAAACAGCTCACCAGTTACAGATTCACTTCAATACAGTTCATTATTATTAGAAAAACAATTATTTTCATTGACTTTTTTTTGATATTAAAGCCACAAGTCCATTCAAGTAGCAGCGCATCTCCACATGGCTGTTAACCAAATAATAACATAATCCTTCAGTTTGAAGATTCACAGACTAACGGTAAACTATTATGTGGCATAAAATAATGACTTAGATCACACACTGTGTTTCTATAGTTTCTTTTTTTTTTTGGCTTGTGCAAGATTTTGCTTCGTAAAACACTTTGATATAAAGTATACAGTATGTGCTTTAATAGAGAATAAATGACAAAATGCTTCTTCAAATGCTTGATAGTCGAGAAATTAATACTCAAAAAATCAGGGATCTCCAAGCTTTTTCTCTCAGAGGGATGAAATTGAAACTTGATGTGGGCTTGTATTAAGATGCAAGAAAGTACTGGGATCCTGTGCAGCTTAAATAAATATTCCTTAGGCGTTTACATAGTTACGTCACAATGATTGACCTGAAAATGGTTTAGAAATCCTTTTTTGTAAGGCTTAAAACCACAGCACGAGTCCATGGTCTGAGCCCTCCTCCTTCATTGCACAGGTTGAAAGAGACTCATAGCATCATAGATAGTGTACATGTGTATTGCTTACATTCCAGACTCAAATGCACGTATCTGATTGTACCTGATTTATTTCCACATACGAATGAGGCCCAAAACTGATCTGATGATACATATATGAAGCCTCTTCTCCTGTTTACACTGTCATGGGTCATATCTGATCATTTGCATCAGTGTAAATGCAGCCTAAGAGCGTTTTATTTTTATGTAACAATCTTCATTTGAACGACCTTAATAATTTGTGTGTTACCAACTGAGATCATTTTTAAGTTTTGTCAAACCATATTCTTTTTCCAGCTCCAGCACCTGCAGCCAGACTGAGATTCGCTCCAGTGCTCCAGTGCTAGAGTTGAACATTGTCAACTTTGGCAAAGAAAACCAATCAGTGCCCAGATTCTCCAAATGATGTCATGCACTTGCAGATGGCCAGACTCCGCTCAAAATGGAGGAGAAAACGATCATTCCTGTGCATGGTCACCCGGTGCTCTACGACACAAGTACTACATGTACCGGGATAAAAAGAAAAAGGAGAGAGCGTGAGGAAGTCGATGATGCTGGTGGTTTGGGCTGATGATGTTGCACCAAAAGGGAGTGATTTCACGGCAGCATAAGGTTAAAAAAAACAAGAGTGACACTGGTTTGGTTGGTGTAAATAACAGAACTATAATGAATGAAACTCATAAAGTTAGATTTGTATCAAAATAGTTGGCTACTCTGAGGTGGTGGTGGTGGTGGCCCCAGATCAAATTCAGCTTAGGGCCCCATAAAGGCTTGGGCCAGCCCTGGTCAGTGAGTGAGGTTTCCAGTCTTTAGTCCTGTGTCCAGAAGAGAAGGTGGAGATTCTGACAGTTGATCTCACGTGTGTTTTGACTTTTGGGAGAAGTGTGTGTGGTGAGTGAGTGAGTGAGAGAGAGAGAGAGAGCGAGAGAGAGAGAGAGAGAGAGAGAGCGTGCCCTCCTCACTTCAAAGCTGAGCTACTTGAAAGTGCTCTCAGACAGTTTTCCTTCACGTCTGGCGGTGGCACGCAGGGAGAGACAGAGGGGGAAAGAGAGAGAGAGGAGGAGAGAGCGCACCACTCTCACCTCCACCATCACCACTATGCCTCGAGGATTTCTGGTGAAGAGGACCCGCCGGTGCTCGGCGTCATACCGGCCTAGAAACAACAGCAGCAGGGCAGAAACATATGAGGGTGATGGGAGCAGCAGCAGCAGCAGCAGCAGCACCACCACCACCACCACCAGCAGCAGCAGCAGCAGCAGTAGTGACAGCTCTGAAGCCACAAAAAACTACGGGCTGAGCGTCTTCCAGTTTGGTCGCACGGGCGAACAGCTCCCGGTGTCCCACGAAGACTCCGCCGGCGTCAGAGAAGCGTGGAGCCCGCACGTGGAGTCCGCGCTAGAAGCGGAGGCGGACCTGCGCGCGCAGTTACCGGAGACCGAGGAGCAGGTGAGCGAGGTGGATGTTCTGACTCCCGACGGAGATTTCTCCTGCTTCTTCCCGCCTCCTCCACCTCCGCGAGATTTGACTGAGTCCTGCAGCCCCGTGAAACCGGTCGGCACGAGACTGCTGGAGCAGCACGAGGACGCAGAGAAGCGCGCGTTGTTCCCCGGCAGGTGCCCGAAATCACCCCCGGTGTCGGAGCTGCCCTTCATGGTGAGTTCCACCCGAACCTCGGTTCCCACTTCTATCGAGAGGCTTCTCGCGAGCAGCAGCAGCAGCAGCCACCACGCGTCAAACTACTGTGATAAAGACAAATACGACCCGAGTGTGACTCACGTGCACCTGTTCCCACCAATAACTTTAATGAACCACGAGCAGCAGCACTCAGAGAGAAAGCGATCGTTCCTTCAAACGGATCAACGCGTGAACAGCAACAGGCACAACAAACAGTCATCAAACAGCCCACCAAAGAAAGCCAAATTCAACCGGAAACTCAACTTCGAGGATGAGGTCACGACCTCGCCGGTTCTGGGTCTGCGCATCAAGAAAGAGAGTCCAGAGATGAGGAGGCAGCGGGAGAAATCCTCGGTGTCCACCGGGAATCAGCCATTAAGAGAGTTCATCTGCCAGCTGTGTAAAGAGGAGTACCCTGACCCTTTCTCCCTCGCGCAGCACAAGTGCTCCCGCATAGTGCGCGTGGAGTACCGCTGTCCCGAGTGCGACAAAGTCTTCAGCTGTCCCGCCAACCTGGCTTCGCACCGCCGGTGGCACAAACCGCGTCCTGTGAACAACGCGGGAGGAGATACCGTGACGCACAAGAGTCAGCCGCTAAAAGAGGCGCGAGGACTAATCACACAGCACGAGACGCAGGAGATGGAGGGCAAGGAGAACGAGCTGCTGCGCGTCAACACGCATCAGAACCACAGAGCGATGGACAGCTCCCGCAACGTCAGACTTCTGATGCACGCGCGGTCTCGCGACATCCCGGACAGCGACAGCCTCGCGCCTCCTCACTACGACTCCTCACCTCATTATCGGCTCCCGGGAGAGAGTTGTCTGGACCTGCAGCAGCAGGTGAGAGCGGCGGACAGTCCACCGTCCAGCCTCCTCCTACTCAACGGAAGCCCGGAGGAGCGCGTGGAGTTGCCGCATCAGCAACCGCCGCTGTCCTCGCTGCCACATCCTCCTCTATCGTTTGTCCAATCGTTACCGGGGGAGGAGGTATACGATTGCCGCTACTGTGGGAAGAAGTTTCGCCGGCAGGCTTACCTCAAGAAACACTTGGCCGTGCACGAGGTGACAGCTCAAGCGTCGCCGCCTGCGTCATCGTACGGCCAGGCGCGCGAGCACAGTGGCGGAAAGAGCCAGGTATGTCTGTGTCACCTGTGCGGCGCGCGTTTCCCGTCGGTTGAAATCCGGGACAAGCATCACCTGTGGCACGCGATGAGGGACGAGTTATTGGCGGGAACACTGGGGGGAGGCGTGTTCCACGCGTACAGAGAGGAGAGCGGCACCGGGGAACGTGAGCAGCAACAGATCTTCACGTGCAAACACTGTCCATCTACATTCTTCAGCTCACCGGGGCTCACGAGGCACATCAACAAGTCTCATCCAACCGAGAACCGACAAGTGATGCTGCTGCAGATGAGCGTGCGGCCGTAAAAACGCACGAGACAAACACCTTAGCCAAAAAAAGCATGACTTGGGAAATAGAGGGGAAACATTATTTTATAGCCTATATCTGTTGTCACTGACACTGGAGCAGTCTGTACTGATTCTTTTGTGAATTCGAACTGACGTCTGTTTCAGCTGTGATCAGATCACATGTGTAACAGAATTATGATTCCGGCTCAGTCACTCTTTAAAGATCAGTAAGGAACTTGTAACTAATGACGTATGATGCACCGGCGCATGACAGCTGTCAGTTTAGGATGGAACTGTCCACGGTGCTGAACCAAAACAGCTCACTGAAGCGTGTACCGATTCACCACAGGCGCTGTCCACGGTTCTGAAATACAAGCAGAGTTTTGTTGTGATCAGTTTAAGTGAAATTGTCTTAGAGGTATTTTTTTTGATAAGCAGATTTTTCAAATATAAATTAATTAAAGTGAAAGCAGATTATTAGCACAGTACTGTTTTTAAACTGGAGGGAAAGTGTCTCCTACTTTCCAGATCAGTCACAACATAAAAATCACTGACCACTTTGATTTGATGTTACAAGAGTGACAGTAATATAAAATCACGACTTCTTAACTGTACTACTATACAAAGAGCCCCTGCCCCTGAAAAACAACCACTAAAACGTGTCATAAAATAATGCTACTAACTGATGGACAAGCTTCGTTTCACTTGCGGCAGATCAATCAAACTCACTTTCACTATACAGTATATGTATGTGGCCAAGTAACCAGATTATACTGTTTCAGAGCAGTTGAGTGGGTTACATCATATCACAGAGCCAGATCGTATGAGACCTGCGAGCACATTTACAAAATTTACCTTCCTTGACCTGAAATCAATGTCTAAACTCATTTTAGAGATGACTTAATGTACAGTAAACCATAAAAGAACACAAATGCAAAAAGTGAAAAATCTAATCATAATATGCCTTTTATAGTAAATGTGCCACTTAACCTCTTGCATATTTTCATACAATAGAACATTAAATGTTAGTACTGCTGGTAAAACATGTCTTTTATGTTAAATGATCATGAAACTGTGTAAAAATATATATATTTGCTTAATGCCTTCATGATGCTAAAAAATATGTAACTGTGATTCCAAGGAGCCCATGCAGTACTATTTTAATATGTTTGAAGTTGAATGTGAAATTTATTCTATGCCATTGTCAATAAATTGTAAGATGGTAAGATCACTGAGGATGGGTCCACATTTTTTTTTTTTATAAACACATACAAACATAAAACTCAGGAACAGGTCCGACAGTGAGTGGTGTGAATGGTTTATTGATAAATTCCATCACTGTGCATCCACACATTGTCCGCGAAACATGCGTCACATAGGCGACAGGTTTGACAGTAACATTGTTTGAGGAGTGTGTATGTGCAGGCGTGCATATGTGTGTATGTTGTAGTTACATGGTCAACACAGGCAGTTCACACTGAACTGGAGTCATGCAGTATATGTAGTCAGTAGTTACATAACAACAGCTTCATCTCAGACTGAAGTCTGGACAACAGCTGAACCTGTATACATCACAGTCCGCATTCTTCAGTCCATCAGTCAGGCACAGATGCTCCAAACTATTTACCAAGGGTAACATTTGTTGCTCATTTTTGAGTGTCTTGATATTTTTTGTCTCAACCTCGGACAAAGACAAGGTCAGATTTTGTTTAAAAAGAATGTGAATGCTCCAGAAGGATGGAGCGCTTCGCAACAGCCGATATGAGTTTTATTCAACACCGAAAGGCTTTGGGTAACAGAGTTTTTGCTTGCTGCTAATCAGTTTCTTCCACTAAACCAATTTTGACGTCATACTTCCACAGAAGGGGGGTAGGAAGAAGGAGCCAAAACATGAGATCATCATATTAGTATTTACAATTTGTACAAAGGATGTGAAACATGACAGGTTAAAGCAGCATCAGAACTAAAGTCATCCTGTGGAGTCACCAGGAAGGGAGAGGGAATAAAGTGGGGCTGCTGGGCTGCTTTTTTTAGGCGTCAGAGCAGAGAGTCTGGCATTTAGTCACGGGTTCAAGTTTTCAGAGTATTTACAGGATGTAACCAAGCAAACCTGAACACAGTCTAGATACAACATGCACAAATCAGTCCCAGCACCTCAACCAGTCAACAATGGTGCTTCGGCCTCAGGAACAATAGCCGCATAAGCAATAATTTAAAAGGGAAAACTTTTAAATTATTCTCTCAGCCGAGTTCATATATTCACACACAAAATTTGACCTCAATTTACAATTTAAGTTAACAATTTCAACCCCACAGAAGGGTTTAAAAAATGCTTTACAGTCCCTTTCCTCTCTACAAAGACAACATGGCTGAAACAGAAAACAGTGGTGAATATAATTATTTAAAACTGAGTGATATAATGCAAAAGCTTTAAATTACATCAATATATATAAATACAAATCTTTCATATACATGTTAACCTGGCTTCAGTCTGTGGGGAAAATGAAATAATACTGGGAAAAAAATAAATGAAAAAATATTAATTCCTAACAAACTTAATACAAGCACATCCTTTTATAAAGTAATTCACCCATTGAGGATAATGTGATACATGTCAGTACTGAAATGAGGATGCTACAGACATTACCATGTTTTGTTGTAGTGTTTGAGTTTTGATTACACACTGATCCCCAAACTGACCTGGGGACGAGTCGTAGCAAGAAAAACAGACAGACAGAAAGACACATAATTCCCATTTAAGCAAATAAAGCGAGATGACAGCTCTGTCTCTTTCCCCTTTATGGTCTTTGGATCTACAGTTTTTCCTCTTTTACAAGATTAGATTGTCCTTCTCTGTTTTTATCCCAAAAACAGAAAAACCCTGGACCTCAGTGACAGAGTCAGAGAAGCACAGAGACTCAAACTTCCCTCACTGCCATTAATCAATCAGACCTGCCGTGGTCTTAAATGTCTGTGCATGGAATAGTAATAAGATTTTAGCAACTGCGACATGAATTCATTCATTTTGAAAGGGGAAAAGAATAAAGCAACATTTTAAAAAACATGGACATACCAAACAATTTTACAAGACCAGAGCCAACTTTAAGTTCCTCAGATTTCTCCAAATGTATTAAAAGTTGGGAATCTCATTTGAGCTAACAACTAAGAAGAGTGGATATGAAACTAGTGAAGTATAATGTAATAATGTTGAGGAGTTTATCCATTCTTAACAGATATGTAGACGTATTAAACCAATGTTTGATGGCTATTATAACAAACATTACCGTAACGGGCATATTTACATACGTATATATATATATATATATATATATATATATATATATAAACACAATGTGATAAATGTATGCACACGCAAATATATACATATGTATGAACAAAAAAGGAAAAGCTATGCAGAGAGAATAAAAATACAGCAACATCATGTCAAAACACATTAACGGTCAAATAAAAAAAAGAGAAAGTAAAACAAATGCAATGAACATCAGTGCTTATCCATATTTTACAGCATGAGCCGAAACAAGTCTGTTCTCTGATCAGCTGGCCTTGTTCATTTTATGGAAATGCTTTCTTTTTTCTACTTCCTGCTCTAAACCACTTTAAGCTCCTCCGATTTCAAACATTTTTAGCTGGAGAATCTCGTCAACAGATTTATTTTTACTGTTTATAAATAAAAAAGAGTCTCTTTACATTGTGAGGACCGAATAGAACGCAGACTCTGCCCTTTATCTTTATAGGTCCAACTCTGTGCTGATCTTTCTCCATGTGATAGCCATCGCTCTTTATTTTGTTTATTTTTTTCTCCATAATATAACTCACACCTCTGTCTGAATAGTACAAATATACAGGTTCTCCTCACAGCAGCTCTACACAGAGACCGAAGAGACTCGGCTCTTGTTTCTGCAGCCACTGAGTGTTCTTTACCAAAAACAGCACATAAGGTGGCACACTTTAGAGTTTATTTATTTATTATTATTATTAATATGCAGTTTCTAACATGGCACAGATGAACTAATACTGCACATTGCAGGAAGTACTGCTTCAACACTTCACTGGTGTTTTTTATTAAATGCGAGCAAAACTGAGAATAAATAGAACAGCTGTTAACACTTTCAAAACAAAGTTCTAATGTATACATATATATATATATATATAGTCCATGAAATACTCCTGCTATAATATGTGTTGTCTAAAAAGTACAACCGTGTGGCAAAATATACGATCAGAAGTGCAAGATGCAGGAGGAGAGAGTGAAAATTCTAGTAGCACTCGTTTCTGCCACAACACTACCCATCATTTCATCATTTTTCTGTTGAATATAATGTGCCTTTCTCCAAAAGCCATTCATCTTAATGTGTGTCACTCTTAATCTATGGTATTTTAAGTGCTCTCATAAACTAAAATTCCTTTTGAGGGTCAAGACTCATAGGTTGATGAAAGAAAAAGAACCAGATGTTGTTGACTAGTGTGATACAAAATGTCAGTTCTGACTAAGCCAATGAAAGATCAAGTCTTATTGGCTGAACCGGATGAGCGTCGCAGCTTCATGGACATGCGGCTCTTACTAGTCCGAGGAGATATGGGGGACGCCGAGTCGCTCCCGGCCTCCCCAAGAGCCGGACTTTCTCCCCGAAGAATCTCGGGGCAGGAGCCTGAGGAGGAGGAGGAGGAGGAGGGAGGGTGAGGACGGGTGGAAGAGCAAGTAAGAAGGATGGATTGGTGGGGAATAGAGGGAAAACCAGGAAAAAAGGATGAAGGGTAAAAATAGAAATTATATTATGTCCCATTATGTTCTACTGTGGCAAACTGCAAAGACTCTTACAGACAGAAACACACACAGGCAGAAAAAAGAAGGATAGACATTATATTTTCTCTATATGTTAAACTATACTATTTTTTTCTAGTTTCTATAAAGCACTAGACAGGTTTATGACACAGACTAACGATAATTATAGCAACGACGTGGTAATAAGGAGGAAATACTACAGTACTACCATTTAATTTCATTATTAAATTATTTATAATTATTTCATTTCATTACTATAAACAAACGACATGTAATTACTCATTACAATTGTTAATTACCATGTAATAAATTTGAAATTCATCCTCTTTAGGGCCCATTCATGTTTTCCCTTATTATTACCAAGCTATTACTTAGTGATTATAATATAATATGGTTGTTTCATACTATTACTTCCCCATTACAACTGTTTTTTACCTGTTACCAATTCAGTCAAGTTGATACCAGAATATGAGCAAAAGAATAGAGAAAGCAAATCTCTATCAAGGCTGCCAAGGTTACCGACAATTTAAAAAATATACTATATTTGAATCACCACCAAAAATATATTATAATAATAATAATATAATTTTCCTCTTTTGGCCATAACCTACAACCCAAAAACTAAATCTGTCCTTGACTCATTTTTTTAATTATGAAAGACAAACATGGTTGAAAACATAACCTCATTGAAAATCAAACAATGAATTAGAGATTGAAAGATAAAAATTAGTCTGAATGTTTAAAATTATTTCTCAAAAGGCAGCATACATACTGTACATGTGAATTTATAGTTCAAAATTAGTCAGGACAGTTGTCTGACAGTGATGTCAGACACCTCTGACATCAGTTTGTTTTTATTTAAAATACAGCATAATTTCCACAAGAACCGTGGGAAAACTAAACCAGAATACTAGACTAAAGAGGGAAAATAATGACTGACGTGGGGAATCTATCTAAAAAAAAAATCATACCATTCACAGCTAGCATGAAGGACCTTCTGCTTCAGCCCTTTCCCCTTCACTCTGAGCAGGTTAAAGCTGTCTACTGGTTTAGGGACCAACTGATACATAATACTATGTTCCTCTGAAGAGAGGAGGAGGAGAGGAAAAGAAAGAAAAGAAAGCACAAGAGAAGAGAGACCAGGAATGCCAGAAAAAAGAGTAATATAATATAAATAAGTAATAAGATATGTAAGAGGAACAGAAAGGCCAGGATGAGGGAGGAGCTCAGGAAAGTGAAGGAGGGATTGTAAAAAAGATTAAAAAAAAAGAGAGTAGAAAAAATGAAAAAAGATGGATAAGAATTTAAGACAAAAGAGAACAATAGAAAAGAGAGAGAATGGAAATGATGACAAGAAACACAGGTGGACACAAAGAACGCTTCACGACGTGTGTGTGCTCTCACCAGGAAGACTAATTTCAAATATAACAATACAAATAACTGCAGTAGAAAAACAAACAAAAGTTGCAGTGAATATAAACATTGTTTGTATGAGGACCTTAATTTCTTACCAACTTCTAAGTGTGTTAAAGTGCTACATCACCAAAACCAGGAAGAGAGTATCATACAAGAGGTTAGAGGTTAAAGTTCACCAGGTCAGTGTGACATTGCAGGCTGACAGAACAAACAGGAAAAATTTGTGTTGTTAAAAAAGGACCTCCCACTTTCATCATATCACTGAGTGTAGTTTGGTGTGAGCTCTGGTGATTAAGGAATAAAAGTCAACTGACTCAGACAAGCAACACAGTGCACAAGAGAGGCTGTTGTCAAAAACAAAGGCTTGAACCATAATATAAATGTGTATCCTTATCTTAGCCTTAATTCTGCAGGTTTAGTCAAACAGTCAGCGTGTGTTTGACTGCTGTACATACTGTGCTCAGGATCAACAAGTTGCTGCCACTTTTGTGGCTGGAATGTGCAGTTCCCCCTCGGCTCTGCAGAGCATTTGAACCATCTCTCAGCTAATTGTATTTGTTTGACAGCTGGCACTTCTACAGTTTTTATTCTGTCTGTGTGGTTTTTATGGCTGCAGCAGGCAGTTTTTGGAGAAATAGCTCTGGATTCTTTCCTGTGGCCAAACAGCAGAAAGACAAAGAACAGTTAGCAGCTAAAGAGTGAAATGCTTCCATTGGGAGTTGGTAGAGGAAAAAAAACAGCTAAAAGAAAAGAGAATGTAGAAATTACATGAATCTTCTCTTTCGGCTTCTCCCTTTAGGGGTTGCCACACTGGATCATCTGCCTCTCCCTTGTGTCCTCTTCTGCTACACCAACTGTCCTCATGTCCTGTTTCATAACATCCATAAACCTTCTCTGTGGTCTTCCTCTTTTCCTCCTGCTGGGCAGCTCCATCTTCAACATCCTCTGTCCAGTATAATCACTATCCCTCCTCTCCACGTGACCAAACCATCTCAACCTTGACTCTCTTAAACTGTTCAACCTGAGCTGTCCATTAAATATGCTTATATCTATTCCTGTCCATCCCGGTCCCTCCCAACAAAAATCTCAACGTCTTCAGCTTTGCCACCAGAAATGAAATCCATCAGTACAAATAAATAGGAAACTAGTTGCAAACATCATTCCTATAACAACCTTATAGGCTGTTGATACGTTTGAGTTTTGCTTACTGCTTCTCCTGTCCCTGTATAGCTATAGAATCTGTTTGAACTAATCACAGCATGACACAGGGGCAACTTCAGATCTGTTTACAGGCTTTTCGTCGATAAACTTCGTTCTCAGTGGGGTGTTATTAGCTGTGTTCACTCCTGTGGGACAGTTACCTCAGCCTAAATGACAATTAAGAATTAGAGCGAAGACATTAAGTTGATTACCTCCGTGGGAGGAAGACGGAAATAAAACGAAACCTTCTTTGTGCTTGGAGATGAAGATGCATGATGAAACTATGAGTTGGCTTTTTTGAGTTAAAAATGTCACACCAAAATACACTGACAGATGAGCTGAAAGAGACACTTCCTTTTAGATAGAAGACTGCTAAAAACACATGCAGAGCTGCTTAAACTGTGGAAGACACGGAAAGAGATATACACAAAATGGCGGAGGAATCGGAGGAGAGCAGAGGTTAGGTTAGCTCATCAAAACAGGTTGTGTCACTCATGTGACAGGGCTTACCTTTTAACTATAGGCAAGTGAGACATTACGATCTAAAGGAAGGGGGAACAAAAAGAAAATGAAAGAAAAACAAAAAAGAAATAAAAAGAGTAAACAAAACAAATAAAAAATATAAATAAAAATAAAAAAATTAAAAGAAATTAAATTAAAAAACAGAAAGAGAGAACAATGATCATTGTGGTGTTAAAGGAGGGGAACCTGTGAATTCATTTATAGAGAGAGAGAGGGAGGAAGGGGGACTGCAGTAATTTGAGCTGGGTTTATTTCAGAGCAGAGGATTATTATTATTACTAAATCTCCACTGGATTTCTGAATATGACGCACACACATTAAGGTGAAGTGTTAATATGACTGAACTTTTTGATCCTGTGCTCTGAAATGGTGTTTGGGGCTGAACAACACACCAACACAAAGCAAGGGTGTGTCAGGTTGCTGGATGTTATTCAGCCTCAAAGCAGGTTGATTATCCATGTAGAATTATCATTATGATACATCTGTTGGTGAGAATGGGAGAAGTCGGCACAGAAAAACATATACACAGTCTCTGAATATCAGCGTCCTTTATACACAGGATTTTCCTAAACACAGAAAGGCTGAGGCACGGTGTCAATGTGTTAAGCAGACATTTCAGAGTGAATGGTTAGGCCTAATTTATATGCTGTTATTTGGCCAACATAAATCTTGTTCTTTAGTGTTGCCAACTTACTTGCCTTAATATGATGAGGTTAAAACTTAAAATTATTAAAAACTTTTGAAAACCAAGAGAAAACCATGCTGATTTATACCTATCAAGTGATAAATCAAAATACTTCCAGCATTACCTTCCGTATAGAGAGATAATTCTGTATTTAATGGCACCGCAGTGCAGACAAAACAAATTGGAGAGATAGACCGTAAGTGTTGTTAAATAACTGGTCACTGAAGTTAAGCAAACTTTGTATCATGTGTTGTGATTAAACAGTTGCATATATCCTTTTTTCCTTTCAACCCTAACCCTGATAACAGTTTATCTCTGCATAAGAAAGTACTGGGAGCAGTATACATGTGTGAGCTGCTGTGGTAGAAACTGGACACAGAGTGATGGATAAAGTTCTACCTGTATCAGTTGGCAGGTGAGTGCAGGGAGCAGGACTGTAAACTCGAGCTGCGTAATCCTCAAATGTGGTTGGTTCCTGGTGGTGCTGCACGATGGTTTCTAGATACCGAGCTCGCTCTTCATAGCTGAGGTCAAAAGTCAAGGTCAAATGGAAATATAGACACAAACAATAACAGAATATGAAAAGGGGAAATAACAAGATAATGGCTCAATATGATGAAACAATACTAACAATACTAAATAAACTAAATGATTTAGTGAATGTCTCATGTAGCTGCACATGAATGATGCACATGATAAAACAACCCCAACTACGCCAAAAGAGAGGTCAGGCTATTGTCAAGTGTAATGTTACAAATGAAAGCTTATCAAAACAGTATTTAATCCTTTACAACATTGGAGAAAATTATATCAATGTGCACCAACGACTGTATACCAGGATGTCACAAGAGGGCTGAATCTACTATTAATGGATTCCTAAATTAATTGCAAACTATTCTGATAATCAAATAACTGGTTTGAGTGATCAAATTTTTTGACATTACATGGCCCTAAATATTAATCGAGAAAATAATCGAAAGGTTAATGGATTATGATTATCTGCTGCTCAGACTTTGACCATTTTAAAAACACATGTTAAGTTCCCCAGCTTTTTAAAGACTCAAGTGTAACTTAAAGCAGCAGTGCAGCAGTAAGATTTGGTCATTTCTGTTGCTGTTATTATTGTGCCTGTTTTGAACAGAAACAATGTACCATTACTCTTTGCTGTGTCCTTCACTTGAAAACAGGCTCTGTCAAGCAATACCATCAGACTTGGCTGAGGGAGGGTTTGTGAGTACACACCAGTGCGGCAGGGGTGGGTGGGGACAAGAAGCATTTGTTCTGTCAAACGCCCAGGTTTGGTATCAGCAGTAAAATTCACCTCAAACTTTTTGCAGGCACCTCTTTGTGTTTATACTCTTTGTGTCATACTCCTGGTGCAAATCTATTGCCGCCTCCTGTCTTGACATGAGAAACTTATCACTTCCTTTAGGCAGCATGGCAATGTCACTGAGTGACACAAGATTTACAGACCACTACACTGAGAAGAGAATTGTGTGGAGGTTTAATCAGCATTGTGTGAACTCATTTACCATTATGTGTAATTTACTTTTTTTTTTATATATATACGTAAAAGTTACTTACTAAACGAAGACAAAAAGATAAACCAAGGCTTTTATATCACTTGTTATCACGGCCTTCAAGAGAGGCATATGCAGAACCTGACACCGACACATATCTAAAAAAATATTTGGCTCTTCACTCAAAGAAAAAGTGATAGAATCCAAAGAATGCAAAATAGAGAGGCACAGGTGAAAAACAAAATCACTAGAAATATGAAGAAGAGAGTGTCTACCGGGAAAACGATGATGATGGGGAGACACACAAAATAAATACAAAAAAAGGGGGGGGCAGATAAAAAGACACAGGTCAAAAATTTTGGCAACAGGTGTGAGTCATCAGGAGAAATACAAGGGCAAGAAGTAAAACTAGAAGACACCACAGGACGTCCAAAACAGAAAAACCTTAATGTCCAGTCAATGGCAGCAAAGGGATTCAGCGGAGAAAGTGGAAACCAGGACTTTAACGGTCCATCTATTACAGATAACCTCATTGATGAAATGACATTTACCCTGTCTTCCTTGGCCCTGCCCATACATCCAGCCATAATGATAACCATATGCTGCACGCACACACACACACACACACAAAAGCACCAATATTTGCTCAGTGAACTCCAGTAAAAGAGGATTTTCAATGAGAGTGTTAATGTATGTGTGTGTGTGTCTGATAAGACTAGTTATGAACAGCTGCTGTGTGTGCACGAAAGTGCAAGTGTCCCTGTTTGAGTGTGTGATGGGATTAAGCCAATGAATCTTCAGAATGAAATTCTGTGTGTGTGTGCGTGCGTACATGTTGTGAATGGGTCAGCCATCTGTAATCGTGCCCATGGGTTTTCTATTGGGTTAGAGAGCTGTTCTATGGGCCTCAAAAGCAGAAAGATACAGGTCTAATGGTAACTGATCCAGTTAGAGACAATGATAATAACAACAATATGGCTCCTTTAAAGTGCAGGGACAGACTGCGCTGGCAGAAAAGATAAGGGGGGAGGAGAGGGAGAGGGAGAAGACGAAACTTCTATAAAACAAGTAGCTATGATGGGGATTTACTGAAATTATCCAAACCTGATTTCACAGCAGTAGTTATTGTATTACAGAATAATATGCATCACCACCACTTAATCACTTTGGGAAAATGGGACCTATGGAAGGACATGACAGGAGACCAATTGGAAACTGTGCTATAACTAGCATGTTCATCTTCACTGTTCGCTAGGTATAATTTGATGCAACTTAAAGGTGCAGTGTGTCAAACTAAGCAACACTTAGTGGTGAAGCTGCATGTTGCAGCTCAATACCCCTCAACGCACCCCTTTCTTCCACGATTTTTGGAGAATTGACGTAGCCTTCAGTTTGCGTGAAAACTCGAAAGATGTTTAGTTGGTCCAGTGTGGGCTATGTTGTAACAAGTTGGTTGAAATTAGTGCCCTCTGTGGAGCTGACCCGGCTTTAAATATAAAAGGTTCATTCTAGGCTAATGAAAGGCAACATTTTATACAATCAGGGGATTCACACGGAATTAGTTATTTGACAATTTCTGCCAAATGGAAAACTCGTTCGATTTTTTCCAAGTGAATCAGAAGCACTACTCTTAAGAACATCAAAATAAACTGCAATAATTCTGGGAGATTTTTGACCTCTTATATGGATTATTAGGTCACATTAACTGAGAACTGATGCTAGGCAGAGTATCTCCCCCTCTCCCCAATCCTTCTGTGACTCATTTTTTAAACTATGTATTTTGTATAACTAACTGGTACTTTCTTTTTCCTTTTTTTAAAAAAAAAACAAAAACAAAAAAAAAACAAAAAACAAAAAAAAACTGCAATACATTTATATGAATATGCGCACAAAAAGAGAGTATTAGTGCTTCACAGAAGTTATTAAACCTCTGCTGACATCATGTTGATAAAAGCGAGAAAATAAGGGGGGAAAAAGGTGGGAAAGAGGCAGGGATGAAGTCTAGAAGTGTGAAGAAAGCAAGATACTTAGGGAGGAAGCAAACTTGTAAAAGAGATATGTGGGGGAAAAGCAAGGGTGAAGAGGAGAAAGGGTGAATATACCACAGAGAGTCACAGAGGAGGTGAGAGGAGAGGATATTTAAGTAACAACATGATGCTCTGAGTGTGTCTTTCTGAGGGTGAGAGCTGAGAGAAGAGCAGCATCACACAGAGCGCCAGAGCAAGTGTCTCTCACACCGAGTCTCTCTGTGATTCTCACCATTAGCCTTTTCCTGTTTCCTGATCCCATGTGTTGCACTTCCCTCTTTAGTGAATGCGTGTATGTGTGTGTAGGTAATACAATTAGAACCAAAAGGTGTTATTTATTCCTCCAAACAGCGCATAATTTTATCATGTTTTTATAACGCATAGCTGTGTGAAGCTCAGCCATAAAAATAGTCACAATGACAGGAAAAAGAATAAGCGCGTTCACAGACATACAGTATAAAAGGCCAGTGTTTTGTCATTTGAACGAGAAGGTGAAGAGGTTTAAAGGACACCTACTACCTGGTGAGGAAGTAGTCTGTAAGCAACAGGGAAACAGAAAGAAAGAGTACGAGGAGAAATAAATACACAGACATGGTACCACTGCTGAGATAAATGACAGAAGCATCACTTTACTGTTCTCTACTTTTTCTGTATGCTGCCGGTATCTCTCTCCCCATCCTTCTTTCTTCCTCTCAGTGAGGGTTTTCTGCCCGTGGCCTCATGTCACTGTGTCACAAACCTCCCACTGAGTGGCAACATCAGCACAGGCGGATTGACTCTAATGTGAAACTGTCTCCTGAGCAACAATATCTTCTACTCTCTTCTGCATGTACACATAGCTGTTTGCCCTTTTCCAATATTTTTTTGTCATACAATCTGTTTTTTTTATTGATGCACAAAGTTTTCAAAGTTGGCCAAGTATAAAATCCTTTTTGTTAGCAACATGGATGACTGTGATTGGGCATGTGCTAATGACAGATTTTTTTTTCCATGCACTGTATGTTTGATATATATTTGCACTTTAATTCATCTATATACTGCACATATACTGCTTTTACACATCTTCTTTGCCATTTGTTGTTGAGCAAGTTGAATTTCTTTGTAATGACAGGAAAGACAACTTTCTCTATAGAGAACATTCAATCACAGAGAAACACAATGTGCTCTAGATAAAAGAAAAAATAAGACATAAAAGAGAATGCCACATTGTGACACAGCAATAATAGTAATAAAAAGCATCAAGCATATTCACGGTACGATCATATGAACACTGTCAACATTGTACATACTAACATCGCTCCTAAGTTTGTGAAAACAGTAAGGTTTAAAAGTGGAATCAGTATCTATACAGTACAACGCATCAGGTAAAGAATTCTACAGTGCAGGTCCACAATAATTAAAAGGCACATTTGCCAGTTTTTTATTCTTGGTATAGTCAAAAAGCCACTGCTTGAAGACCTGCATGGTATGATATGAGAATCGTCAATGAGCAGGGTGAGATATACTGCAGAAAGGCAGTACATAAATATAGCCATTTCTGCAAATATTTGAAAGTGTAATATTTCAAGTGTATTTTGACACACAAAATGAAAATGCTCAGTAATAGCATATAATAATAATAATAAAAAGGTCAGTAATAGCTAACATGGAGGCAGCAGAATATTGTTGCTTTCATCTCTTCTGTGAGGTCTAGTAACGCTTCAGTCACTGCTGAGTTTAAAAAAAAAAAAAAAACAACAACAAAAGTTTCACCAACATGACAATGTCACTGGTTTCCATGGTGTTTTCCTTCTGTTGTGCATTGACCTTCTTTTATATAGGGTTTACCTGTGTTAAAATTTTTTATGTTAAACCAATTAATGCCATTATTTTGAATTTCTCTTTCCACAGAGCACATAATGATAAATGTCTTCACTATTCCCCTTTGGCTTCTCTGTTTAATGAAATTGTGATAAAGAGAACAAGCAACTGCCAGCATAATGGCTGCAACTAACAATTATTTTTATAATGCTATAGCATTTGTTTTTGTCAGAAAATGGTGAACATGCTCAAACCTTTAGAAGGCTGAAAACAAAAAATGTCTTGTATTGTCCATATATATATAGTTTATTGTATGTATATGGTTTATTTTTTCAGAGGAGCAAAGAAATGTTTAATAAGCTAAAAACTGGATAACTTTTTATTTGAGAAAAAAAACAAACTGATTATTGAAATAACTGTGTAGTTTCTGACATTTTCAAAATATAAAGTATAAAAACTCATCCTTGGCCTTTAAAACAGTAGTTAACAGTTGGCTAGAGCTTCAATCACATTATATTTTGTTTGTAACTATTACTCATTTATGTTCCTGTATTCTGCTTGTTAAGATTTATTTGTGGCATGTCACCATCCTAAAGTTATTAGTATTGGTATTAAAAAAAAAAGAGCAAAAACTAGTGTGAGGTCAAAGAAAATAGACTGCATTGCGTTCACACACATCTGAATGTGCCCAAATGGCAGCCGTTACTATGAAATTCACTGTAATTGAATTTCTGATGGTGCCTCTTATTAAGTCATTAGCAGCGAGATACCCCTCTTTGGAGAAAAAGGGAAAGAAAGAGGGAAAATTATGAGGACAGAGAGAGAAAAAGGGCTTGCAGGAGAAAGACAGAACAGAGGAGGGCAGATAAAAAGGCTCTTTTGTGTTGAGTCAGAAACTCATTTTCTTGTGCAAGGATGAAAAGAGAAGAGAGAGTGAAGTGTTTGTACTAACTCTCTCTCTATCTCTCTCTTGCTCGCTCCTCTCTCTCTCTCTCTCTCTCCCACAGTGCTGGCCATTGTGGTAGTGTTCAACTACTGCGATCACTTGAAACAGAGGGAGGCCAGAGGAGAGAAAGTGAGAGAAGAGGAAAGGGAGCTTGTTAGCACAATAGGAGCTGGGCCCACTACTAGGATGTGTGTGTGTCTGTGTGTACACTTGTATTGGTACATTTTTGGGACCTTTTCTGTCATAAACACTGACCTTGTCGGGACCAGTAGTTCTTATGGTCCTAATGAGACAAAAACTCAAGTATATTGATTAAGTTTTGGGCTAAGCTTTGAATTGAAGTTAGGTTAAGGTTAAAGATTGGCATGAACTTGTTTATACTGTCCAAATGAAGGCAAGTCATTGCAGTGTCCTAAGAAGAATAGCTGCACAAACTGTGTGTGTGTGTGTTCGTGTGTGTGTAAGAGAGAGGGCGAGAGAGAGTGAGACAGACAGAGATAATATAGTGTGCATGTATGAATATACACTACCAACTGGGGGTTCAGTCTCTTTGATTTTTTTTTTTTTTTTTTTAACAGCCTTGGACAGAAGCTTTAGTTTTCTTTCTCATTAGTATTTTGAGATGATACATTCAGGCTTTGTACATGTCGTTAAACATATGTTGAAATAAAAATGTTTAATCATGAAGGATTAGAATCTTTTCCTGTGTCAGTCTCAACCGTTTAATTGACTGCATATCTTTGGTTTGTGGTAAAAAACAGGACATTTTGAGTTTTGGAAAACATGAATAAACATGTTATAACATTTTCTGCATTTTATGTATAATACAACAAATCATGATTGTAAAACATAATTGAGAGACTACTGGATTAGGAAAATAATCATTAGTTGCAGCCCTAGTTGTACTATTGGTCCATTTATGAAAAGGGTTTCGCGCTAATATTCACATCTGTGGTGTATTTAATAAGAATAGAATAATAATGAATGATGGCATTTTTGCAGGGGGCGCAAAACACTTTCCAGCTCTTCCACAGACTTTCACTACCAGAAGCTTAATCAAAGTAGACAACAGACAGCCCTTTAAATGATCAATTATAGAAAATTGCATTTTCCCACTAAGGCCTCCGATGTCCAGCTGATACTTGTAACCTAGCAGGTAGGGTGGAAGTACAAAGTAAGATGTGCTTACTGTTCATCTGATGTGGTTAAGTGATGCTAATTCCATCACAGCTTACAGCACTGCCATGACTTCAGACAGTGTGTAGAGAGGAGCCATACCATTAATGATACAGACAAGTCAAATATACAAGTCAATCAACGATCACTTGAAGTAAAGGAAAAAAGAAAGGAAAAAAAAATGGCGAGAGGAGGGAGCAAGTAGCAATGCCCACTTCTCTTGTCTGTCACCTCCCACCACATAAGGTAGTACAATATAATTTACATGTATAGAAATCATG
This sequence comes from Brachirus orientalis, assembly GCA_016785285.1. NCBI lineage: Eukaryota > Metazoa > Chordata > Actinopteri > Pleuronectiformes > Soleidae > Brachirus > Brachirus orientalis. Next base: position 1,319,353 of record JAFBJR010000100.1, read on the forward strand.
TAACTTAGTTGACTAATTTCAAGATTAAAAAAGGGGGGAAAGCAAAAAAGACCAGTGTATTTTAGATGTCAGAGCCTATCTGTGCATCACTAGTGGACAGAACTGCCACTTTTACCAGCCGGGCTCGTCTGTGATCCTTTTGTACTGACGGATGACAAAACTGATAAGAGAGTTAAAAGGGGGCTAGCACTGCTGTCCTTTGTCTGGACAGTGTTCACTCACTGCAATTCTGATTTGTCTTTGAGATTTTTATGAATCACTTCCTTTGGCCAGACAATTGAAGGAATCACACAATCATTCAACATCCCTGTTGGTGTGAAGCAGCTCATAGTATCCCTGTTATTCTTTCCATTGTGAACAAATGTGGCAACCACTGACATTGAAAGGTGAAAAATAACATTAAAAGTAAAACAATACCACAACACGTTAGCCCACTTCTTCAGGCTTGTCTGCAAAATACTACTTCTTCAAAGAAACCACACAAACATACACACACATGCAACCTATCTGTCCTCTCCACCCTAGGCATTGGAAGAGACAACGGAGGGAAGGACATCAGAGGGATAATACAATTGGAAAAGCTTTGCAGCGCGTAATGATAAACCTGTGCATGTGTGTGTGTCCATGCCCAAAGGAAAAAGCTAATGGGTTTATATCTTTCTGTGATAGCAATGATATGGAGGCTTTGTGATTTCATTATGTGTGTGTGTATCCACGTACGCCGAAGATGAGGGCAGAGATAGGCTGGTCTAATGCACTACTTATTGTGAAGGCCCAATATGCACGGACATCACACACACAAAATCATATTTAGCCCTATTCATCTGCTCTTTAACCCAATACAAAAACAAAGACCGGGGAGAAAAACAGACACAATACATTAATTGGCCCCTTGTCACCCCTCTATTTCACCCTTTGACATGTGTGTTTGTGTATGTGTGGGTGTAGTGTACACCCACACCCTCCTACTTGTCACCACTAGGGAGCCCTAAAGCTGCCAGTGCAATTACAAGCTTTATTTAACAGACACAGACACACACACACGCACGCTCACACACACACACACACACACACACACACACACACAGTATGGGTGTTGGAGATCGTCATTGTGGCCATGAAAATAATTCTCTGATTAAGAAGATGGATCCTGTTCTTTTCTGCAGGCTCTAACAACAGTCATAGACAACATTCACCACACATATACACATACTGTATTCTCCTCACACACAAAGGTGTTAATTCAAATGATATGACTGCAATAGTTTATTCTAATAGAGACATTTAACTTTTGTTCATAACTGTTCGCAATGTGCCTTATTTTATAGAACAAGTTTAAATGATAGCTGAATCAACTTTATGATTATCAATTATTTTGTCATTTTGATCAATTGTAGGCCTAATCTATTGTACATCAAAGTAGTGCATGTGCCAATAATAAGAGTTAAAGATTTAAACCTATTAATTGTCATGTTGTAAACACTAGTGTCAAAACACAATAACCATACAGGCCAAAACTGATATTTAGGCATCATAGCTATTAAGGTGTCATTTTTCTGCATGTGAAAACTTAAACAATGAAAATTATGTGAAAAAAGCGAATACTATGCTTTACTTATTTTAAATGTAAAAAATGTCAGCTGTCAGGCAATCAAAAACTCCCAAAATGGTTTGATATGAGCCTGATTTATCATCCAAATGAGTAATTGATGTGAGAAAAGCACAAATACAGCTTCAATTTACAGTTAACATTGTTGATATGGTTGGTTAGTATTAGTCAATAATTAAAAATGAATACACAGAGTTACTCCAAACCTTTGAAAGATGTACTTTTGGACAAAGTGAAGGTAGGTCTCAGAACTCATGATGAAGTTTGCTGTGCTCAACTTAGTAGACACCTTTGTTTTTGCAGACATCACAGCCTGAATCTTAAACACCTTGTCACATAAAATACTTACTTTTGGGCACACACGCACACACACAGCAGATTAGCTTGTTTACCAGTCTGAGGGGGGTCTGCTCCAACATGGCGTGTTCAAGCCACTGATGTCTACAACTCATGTGTCTGCACAGCTCTCTGCAGCAAGGTGATTGTGTGTGCACAAAAACCCCCCACACGCTTAGACTTACATGCATATTCATTCATTAGATGCATCATGTGTTTCAGAAATTAGGAGTGAAAAACAGTGACACATAAGCATATCTAAAGTAACTAAACAGTAATTTGCCATGTTCTCTTTGATAATTCAGATCCCAGACAGTTATGCAGCAGTGTTGGTCCACAACTAATCTGCATCTTGACTTTACTGCAATGCTGAAAAGAAACATCAGTGCATTTTGTGGCCAAACACTGCCTTGTCTAAAGATTTGCTAAAATAAGTCTAGCAAGTCTGTCTGGCTATCAAGTCTGTCTGTCTTCTTGATCTTTCATGTATGTTCAGGTGTGTGGAAAATACAAACATGTCAAATGATCAGTAATCAAAGTAGCAAAGAGTTTTGGTAGTTTTACTTCTGACTTAAAGTAATAAATGATCTGTGTGTCATGTAGAGCTTTGTCAAAAGAATGGGGAGGGGGGGAATACAACTGTCTTCATGCACATATTTTACTAAAACCCACTTTAATTACTGGCATTATTAATAAATTCCATGATGACCTTTCAGAATAATGTAAATTAAGGAATCTGAGGTAGAAGGTGAGGCTGTGTTTACAGCCTCGCCATTACAGAACATCTGGCACTACTGTTGGCTGTTTCACTACTCTGCATAAAGGTCCTGTCTTTTGTACACTAACATATTTAAGTGTGCAGCAAAGTGTTAATGATCAGAGTACAACACAAATACCGTACTGTACTGTAACTTTTCTTTATGCCAGAAAACTAAAGGGGTAATAAATACAAGTGCACACTCACACACTCTCTCTCTCTCACACACACACACACACACACTCATGTTCCAATGGAGAAGTGGAGGAGATAAGCCGTGACCCCTCCTCCTCACCCTTTTCTTTTCATTTCCTCCATCTACACAACGGGAAACAATTAACCACAATCACCTCCCCCTCTGCATATGCTCACACAGACTCGTATTCATTTCCTTACCATTAACCTTCACTATACAGACCTTTAACCTAATACCAATTGTATCTTACCGTGTCACATACCCTTCAGTGTTTGGTGCTTATATGCAGTCAGTTTGATAATAAAGCTGCTAACAGAATGAATGCTGTGGTTCGATGAAATGATCTCCATATCTAACAATATGCAAAGAGGTAATTTCTTCAAAGGGTTACAGTGTACTGATAATTTCCTCAGTTGTGCCCTTTTAAAAATTAAACTTTAACAGTTTTAAAAGGAGATTGAGGAGGTTGCATCTTTAATTAACAAGAGTAAGTGTAAAAAGGAAGAGGGGGTAGACACACATTTAGAAATTAATACATAAATAATGATGAATAATTACATACAGGAATAAATGACAATAAATAGTAAATAAATAAATATTTAAAAATTTCTTCTTTTAAGTTTATTTCTGTATTTTTCAATGTATTTCCCAAATATTACTCTGTTATTTATTTGTATTTTATTTTGGCAGGTTTGGTTCTCAATAGTACTGGTGTTCTGAGGAGGTGACGGATAACATGACCCCATTTCAGCATAATAAAATGTCTTCAGTTTGTAAGGTTTTGCCCTCAAGTCTCTTCCATGGAGAGGAACACACACAGCAGACTGAAGCTTTACTGGGACAATAGAGTCTATTGTGGGAGCTGGCAAAATGAAACCATGCAGGCCGCTAGGTGTTTGGCTGCTCTTGGGGTGTGTGTGTATAATAGCACTACATGCCCAGAGCTGCCATCATTTTACTGGGAACACAGTGTGAAAGAGAGGGACAGGCAGTGACAGAGACACACATACACACAGAAAACACACATGCACAAAAACACAGCATCGCTATCATGCTGAGCCATATGCTGACCCCAGCCTCAGTTCAGCTATCTCTGCCAATCAACCACTAGAAGGGATACCCCGCACACGCACACACTCTAATCCCAAGAGTGAGAGGTATACAAACATACACAGAAACATAAACACCGTGAAATGGACCAATGTATATGAATAGATGGTATACACTCATAAATTCATCCACACATAAACACTTGCTGGCAGACCGTGCGAGTGTGAGTGTAGCAGCTTAGTATCTTTCCAACATTGTTCTCCAAAACCACAATCAACCTGGAGCAGATGAAGGACAGCCAAAGATTAGTTTCCCTCTTTCTAACACACACACACACACATAAATCAGTGCCTATATACACTGACTACATAGACTACTGACTATACTGGCTACATGTCTGTACTGCTCTCCCAAATCTTTTCTTATAGATTCTTGGTGATTCAGCTCCACAAGGTAAATACCAATTTGGCACAGTACTTCTCAGAATTCACCCAAGGAAGCTGGAATCTAGTTGAATGTTCTTGTATTCTTTAAAATGAATTTTAGAGACGCTGATGTGTCGCTTCCATAAACTTGCAAAAATCCAATCATTGCTAAGGCAATTTCCATCTATAGTTGAATGCAAACACCTTTGCACCACAGAGCCCAAGACACATCATGTAGAGTTTTGCAGGAAATGCAAATTACTGGAATAGTAAAAGTAAAATCACCATTTCTTGCCGTTGTGTTGCTATACATAAACAGACATCTTTGTCACTTTAAGCTCACTTCGGGTTTTCTCATTTTCATGGATGAAACAGGTCTGTGATTATCAATCATAAATTGTACCTCCAGGAGTTGCTCAGTTCTGTTGGAGGAACTAAGTTGCTGTCAACAATTAGTAGGGCTGTGTATTAATATAAATCTGGCAAATCAATACATATCCTCATTTGGGTGGGCGATATGGGCAAAAAATATGAAAAACATACAATATATTTTTCGATTTTGTCGATAACGGTAATTAGTCTGCTCACTGCTGATGCAAAAAGGGCCTCTGCTGCACACACTGGGAATGTGTGGGGTGTGTTTAATTGTTTTTTGGGAACTCAATTAAATACTCAATCGTGTCAATTTGCAATCGCAATATTATCTTAACTGATATATATATATGCAAGAGAGACAATACAATTTACTCAGGTATATTGGGATAGCCTGCTGCCCACTAGTGACACAAACTGACATACGACACAAAACCAATGTCAAGAATTTTCCTATCATCCAATTAAATATCACAGATGTGTGTGCCATGAATAAGGTGAAGGATACAAATGAATCTGCTAGTGCTTTTATCAATGGGTTTCCGCTGTAGTGGGCTATCAGAGAGATTCATTTTACTCTGTAATGCCAATGAATGAGTCAAAACAGGTGAGACAAGTTTTGAAACCCTGTGTGGATTACATTTCAGTATGACATTGTGTCCACACCGAAAGAGGTGTGTGTGTGTGTGTGAGTGCATGTTGTGCATGTGTGCTGCGGAGTCTTGGACTGCTTTTCTTCCTGCAACGAGCCGATATGAGAGATAGAGCTGTGCTTACACACAGCTGTACCAGCAGATTGGCACTCTCCCACTCTCTCTCTCGTGTCCGTGTGTGTTTTGGGATGGCTCTCGTCATGGTGAATGAAAGATCAGAGAGACAGAGAGAAGGCAGATGGACCGCCCTGAGGGCCAGGAGGCAGAGAGCAGGAGGGGGGAAGAAAGAGAGAGAGAGAGAGAGAGACTTAGCCATGCCAACCTTCTTACCTTCTTTCTCTTTCTCTTTTCACTGATGTGATACTGTGAGGACAACTTGATGTTACAATGCAGCACTAACAAACACTGCTAACATAGTCTCACAGCCTGATGCTGATCTTGAGTGGCCTCACACAAGGACACCTATCCCTCATGTGTTGTCATGCTCTAATCTCCAAGAATGCCTGGTCTTAATTTAGAACAATACAGTAAAAGCTATGTGTATTACCAATAAACCTAAACATTTGGACAACCACTAATTGAAAAAGTGGCATTATGTGTTATCTGGTAATTAGACAATAGTGGCAGATCATTTAACTGAGTAATATGTGAGAAATGTATTGTATTAAGACATATAATGAATCAAAGATTAGGCTAATTGTGGCTTTACTCTCTATAGAGGACCTTAAAAAGACCAGTGTGTATGATTTAGTGTCATCTCATGGGTTAAAATAATATAATAAAATCTACATCATATCTTAGGAATATCTTTGCCACTTTATCTTACCATAAGTCAGACATTTTTTGGACAGGAAGCTGGTTTGTTTCGCTTTGTAAACCACCCATTTCACCCACACAAAAATCCACAGAGAAAATCAGCAATTTTGTCTTTTTAAAGTTTTTAAATCTTTGTTATTTTCATTTATTTTGTGATTTCCGTTTTTATAATCCTCCATTCTGATTTACATAAGCAACACAGACTGGGAGCAGTAGACAGGCAACTCTTAGGTTCCAAAGACCTAAAATTGATGATTTTTCTCATCTTAGACATGTTAAACTCAGCTGTATGTATGACACTGACTGTGTGTCAGTGCCTCGTACAACCACACTTCACAAAACTAACCCTTTCAACAAAAAACATCACAGAAACAATGCTTGTATTAATATATGATTATATGATAGATTTTTTTAACCCAGCTGGTGGTGAATTAAAAGGCTTTGTGGTGTCCATGTTTGCTATGCCTGCTCTTCCTTCAATATTCCTGACACTCACTGCCCCTTTCTGTGACAGTGGCCATAATTAAATTTGTTTGTCTCTGTTATGTATGATTACACAATTGCAAAAATATTGTTATTAAAACAGAAGGCAAATGATTTAATGAAAAAAGGAAAAGTAAGAAAATAACAAACATGACAATTTGAGCTACAGAGATGTTCTGAGATACATTAAGAGTTAAAGAAACAGCAGAGCAAATGCAGGGACATAATTAAAGGAGGACACAGAAATGATGATAAGGGGAACAGAGTGACACTAGACAGGAGACCAAAAAAATTAGAGCACTACAAGACACAGAGGGAAGCTATGGTGGAGATTCAGATGCAGAGATGGAGTCAGAAAAGGAAAGAAAATAGGTGTAAGAGAAGTAGTAGGCAGAGTAGGGTGGGAGCGGTGGGGAGACAGAAGACGAGAGGAGAGACGTGTGTAGAGGAGAGAGATGGGGAGTCAATAATGACTGATTACTGTAATTCAGCCTGTCAGAGACATCGAATTGCTGCTACTACCAATCAATACACACCGGGACACTGGCAGACACACAAACACCTCCAAAAAAGCAAGTGCAACGCTCATGTGTCAGCAGGCTTGCATGTACCCTCGCACAAACACACATACAAATGGGCTCACAGCCGTGCACAAGAAATGTGGCAAAACGTTCAAACACAACTGCAGAGCTGTCTACATGTCTGCACACTCACTAACGATGGCTGGAGTCACACAAAATGCGCACACAAGTTCAAACATGCAAAAAAAAAAGTGCAAACGCACACTCAAACACAATGGGGTCGGGAGGTATTAGATACGAGCTGGAGCACCACACTGAGCAATCTCTTTAACAATCTCTCCATCACACTGGGTGGATGTGGCAGAGGAAAATGGCTTCTTCTACCTCCCCCCTTCCCCCACTTTTTCTAGCTTCTGGGCCAGCATCACCTCCAATGCTCATATTATCTTTCTGAAAAGAGGAAAGTAGAAAGGAGTTGGGGGTTGGTGGGGGAGAGAGAGAGAGAGAGAGAGAGAGAGAGAGAAGAGAGCAAGACAAAATCTAAGATGAAGAAATTCGGGACACAAGAAGAGAAAAAGAGATATGAGATAAATTACAGTAAAGTGAGAGTGATGTGATAGATAATGAAGCCCCACTTTTTCTAGCTTCTGGGCCAGCATCACCTCCAATGCTCATATTATCTTTCTGAAAAGAGGAAAGTAGAAAGGAGTTGGGGGTTGGTGGGAGAGAGAGAGAGAGAGAGAGAGAGAGAGAGAGAGAGAGAGAGAGAGAGAGAGAGAAGAGAGCAAGACAAAATCTAAGATGAAGAAATTCGGGACACAAGAAGAGAAAAAGAGATATGAGATAAATTACAGTAAAGTGAGAGTGATGTGATAGATAATGAAGGAAAGATGTAAAAAGGGGAGAAGGTGAGAGAGTAGAGGGAGACAGAACGACTCCAAGAGGGGAATCAAGATGAGATATAGGGGACTTAATGATGGAAGAGGAAGGATTTGAGGATTTAATACACTTGTTGCTGCTGCCGTCTCATCCTTGATGGGAGAGGCCATGCCAGTTTTCGGTCAAGGCCTTTCAATTTGCTGACGCACATTTTTTCAAGTATGACTCTTGTTGTTTAACTCTTAAAGCAGCAGTGCAGTAACTTATGGTGTTTGTTGTTGCCGTTATTATTCTGCCTCCGTTTGGTCTACATGAAGAGAAATGATGAATAATGATTATTTGTATCTGAAAAAGGGCTCTGTCGAGCAATATGATCAGAGCATTTGAGTGTATACAGCTAAAGCACAGGGCCAAGAAATGTAAAACTGCTCTAAGATAAATTTTTCTGGGAAGTGATATTCACTATGAAACTGATCATGGAAGCAACTTTGTGTTTTCTGTCATAATCCAACTTGCATGCAGCCATATCTCTATACAAGCTCAGTGTTTCTCTTGTCTCCTTCAGTCTTGACATAAAAAAAGAATCACTTTTTATATGCAGCACTGGAATGTCGCTGAGTGACATGAGATATTGTGATATTGTGTGCACTCATTTGACAGTGGTTTGAATCTAAAGGACATCTGTTTATATTTAACAAGTACCAAGAAATAGTCTGTATTTATACTGTATTTGCTTGTCTTAATGACCACTCAAAGCTGTTTTAAATGCAGTTTTGCCATTCACCCATTCACTTACACATTCATACCGCGTAACTACCATATGTGCAGTGCTTTATTTTATCACACATCTTTAGTAAGGGCACAGGGCAGGGATCAAATTCTTAACCTTTTGGTTGAAGGATGAACCACTCGATCACTGATCCAAAGCAAAGGAAAAAATACAAAATCCATCAAAATCCAGTCATTGCATTGGATGCTGGCTCATAGCAACCTTTTTTCTTTTTCTTTTTTTTTTTTGCTATAGAGATTAGATTAAAACCCAGCTCATGTGCCATAGACCAATAAAGAACTGCATTTTGCTACTGATGTGGAAGAGAAATTAAGACTTTTTTTATCACTTTGCTAAAGGTAGAGGGCACTTTAGCACATTGTGACAGTTTCTCAGAAAATAATGTGTATCTTAAAGAGGACATTCAGTGAAAAATCAAATTTCTGATGTTTTTCTTTTTCTTTTTTTTTTTTTGCTATAGAGATTAGATTAAAACCCAGCTCATGTGGCATAGACCAATAAAGAACTGCATTTTGCTACTGATGTGGAAGAGAAATTAAGACTTTTTTTATCACTTTGCTAAAGGTAGAGGGCACTTTAGCACTTTGTGACAGTTTCTCAGAAAATAATGTGTATCTTAAAGAGGACATTCAGTGAAAAATCAAATTTCTGATGTCCCCGTGTCCTTCCAGTATCTAAACATCACTAAAGTGTCACAATAAACACTTCAGCCACTTCTGAGAAAGAAGGGCTTTTCTGTTCACCTGAGCTCGAGCAAGTGGTTTTGAAAAGTCAAGTTTAGTTACGTAACTAGCACATTTGCCGTGCAACAAAACCTCGCCCAACAGCTACTCCGGTCATGGGCGTAAACATTCAACCTGAAAAAGCACCGCAGAGCAGTCAGTCAGCTGGTAGCTGGCCAATCACAAGTGAGTGGGAATGCACTTGGTAGCTGGCCAATCACAAGAGAGTCAGTGTTCTGGGGAGCTGGGATTAGTTCCGAAACTAAGATGGGATTAGTGCCTGTTCAAAGGTTGGCAGAGAGCAGCAATAAACTGGCTTAATCTGAAGAGACTATTGTTTTTGACCATAAATATTATTTAATTTATCTAAGTAGACATCAGTAATTGATTCAAAAAGACCATTCTATGTGACCTTTAATATAAAATTTACAATTATTTTGACTTGTTCTGACTCTGAACAGTTCTGAACTTCTTTTTGGCAACCCATGGTCAAGAGAAAATAAATTTTACTTGTAACTGGAAGGTGGCAGGATCAAATCCAGGTCAAGGCCTGGAGCAAGGCACCCAATCCTCCTTTGCTCCTTGGGCACAGGTGAGTGCTGCCCACTTACTCCTGCACCTGGCTTGTGTGTTTGAGTGCCATTCTACTCTACTTTTCAGTGTATTAATACATAAGGATACAAGCAAAGCAGTGAACAACAGGCAGCTAGTACGAAAAACATTCAGTTAACTACAAACATAAAGTAAATGTGTTGTGACTCTTCTGAGGTGGCCACGTGAGTGTAATCATCCACGTGTATGAAGAGAGCGTGTACTTGTGTGTGTGTCAGTATCCATGTCTGTGTGTGAGACCAGAGAGAAAAACCACTCATTTAGAAACAGCGCTAGAAAGGAGCCATCAATAAATATTGACCACTGGGCTTGTTCCAACCAAACTACCACTGCACTCACACACTCACTCACACTCATACCAGTAACCTTCTCTACTGCACACACACACACACGCACACACACAATACTGTACATATACATTCACAGTCCATCATAGCTATAATTGCCTGACTGCATGTCAACAAGCCCACACACAAAAAGCACTTTGGACACTTACACTCAAAGAGCCAAAAAACAAACAAAAAACCCAAGGACATTGATTTGCTATTCTTTACACTTGAGCTGATGATAACCAACATTCTTGCTCCCACAAACATGAGCACAAAACCATCTAGATGTACTCTTCTAGTAACAACTTAAAGTAGAAAATCAAAGCCTTCAAACGGCTACTTTTTAAGAGTTGTGCATGAATTGTTTACATACCTTTGCCCACTGATCCTGGTTTTGCTTATTCTGAGAGGAATTCTTTAAGGATACAAATTTTGGTATAGAGGAATGAGGGATTTAAGAGCTCGACTGGCATTGATAGCTGTGGCTCTGACCATGGTGGGCAATATCTTCATGTCCACTATGGAACCGTCAAACAGTGGACCAAAGAAGGGCACCTAGAGACAAAAAAATTTCAAAGAAAAGAAACAGACCAAATCACTCAGAAGTAAATTCAAAGTAAACAATGAACCTTCTGCCAACAGAAGCCTCTCAAAGACACACAATTCAAAATATTTTTATGAAACAACAATTCCTTTCCGGCCTGAAGTATAACAACTCATAAGGCAGTTTTTTTTGTTTAATGCCATACTATTTGAGGCTCTGGGTTTCTGATTGAATTCACTGTTTTGCTTGTGGAATCCACCAATGAGAATAATGTCAGACTTTTTATTGAATTTATTTGCAGACCAGGTCTCCAAGCCATGCACTCTATGACTAAATACAGTGCTTCCAGAACGACAACACAAAGAATATCTTATCTAACTTGTTTTTGGATTCATGATAATCTGATATTTTGCTTGTAGAATGAATGAAACAAAATGACATTATGCTATTAGTGCTGTGGTATCTATGTCATAGAGAAAAAAAGTAGCATTTTATTGTGTTAGGTCCTGTTTGAAACAGAGTTATGATATCAGTGCTGTGGTATTAATGTCTGTGTGCTTCAGAGCGATACATTAAACAGAGCAGCAAGACTCAGGGCAAGACACTCTTTTGGATTGTTAGTCAATTTTGATGCACATCTGTCTGGTAGGAAACATAAAATCATGCAGCAAAACACTGTGTGCATGCTCCAACTTTTGATTCCATTCAAATCATAGACTCTCAGAATAAATATAGTGTATCCAAAAAGGTTTTATTATGCATATATTATTATTATCTATAGACTTATGTATTTATCTTATTTATCTATCAAGTGAAGTTTCCTAGTTTTTCTCCTTAATACACTTTAAATGTAATTTAGCTTCAGAATGAATGGCCTTTTTCTGGAATTACATAGTTTAATCTAACAATGCAGTAGGGCTGAAACAATTACTTGATTACTTACTAAATTAATCGTCATTAATGGGTTTAGTGTGTTTTTTTTATTTACTGCATTCTTTGGTCCATATAACAGAAAGAAATTATTAAAACTGAAAAATTTTGGTTTGAGGACAGAACATCATCATTTCCAAGTTTGGGAACCATTGATCAACATTTTTCAACATTTTAAGGACCAAAGGATTTCTCAATTTATCAAGAAAGTAATTGATAGATTAATGCATTATGAAAATAATTGTTAGTTGAAGCTCTATAATGCAGTAGAAATTTATATAATCTATATATTTATAGATTATTATATTTATAAACAGAATAATTATGGCAGCTGAGCAAAAAATTGTGATGTGATGCTACGTGACTGCAAACTGTTTATGGCAAAGCTAATGGCTCTAAGTGCAGAGTGGTGCCTCAGAAGTTTTGGAAGCTATGTCCTAGAGGAAAAGTAAAGGAATTTTGTTTGGGCGTTAACTCACGAGTTCCCCCTTGAGGACCATGAAAACTGGTTCAAAAGTTCATGTTGATCTTTCAAATAGTTGTCTAATTGACAAGAGTGGACTGGCCAACCATGAAAACATCCACAGAGGCTGTGTTGGTAAAGGTGCCAAAAAATTATACTGTTATTTCAACGGTACCCACTACAATTACATTTCTATAGTGGGTTACATGTGGAGTTATTTGTGATTAGCCCAGAGGGAGAGAGAATTATAATCCTGGGATTTAATAATAAGTCACAGTCTTGCTGTTTCAAAGTGACGTTCGCTCAATACCAATGATACTGGGGAAACAGTGAAATGTGCATCGATGCTAAATAATTGCACAAAATATTGACAACATGCACTTTGAGTCCACTATTAAAATGCTAAAGTTTCTTTTTACCTCAGGCTTTTTGAGAATATGGATGGAGTACATGTGGTTCTTCATGGGGTAGATGATGATTAGTACGTCTCCAAACTCAGTGGGGATGATTCCTCTGCGGTAGTCTCTGGAATGTTCTGACCAGACAATGTGGACCTCGTCATTGCCCAGGTGTCTGAGCTAGAGGTGTAAAGGGAGGAGTGTATAAAAAATATTAAGACTACTCTCACACTAAATATCTCACATTTGTCTTTGTACAGGATAAACAACACAAAACTCAATACCACACATGCACACACAGGCTTTTGATTTTGTGTGTGTATGTGATAGAGGTGGCCCTGGGGATGATGGAGTGAGTGTGAGAAGATGAAGAGTGGACATGAAGACAGAGTGAAGCTCTGGAAAGATTGAGTATGGGCTGGAAGACAGATGGGATCAACTCGATGTTGTCTGATGGCGAGTGTGGTTCACATTCGCTCAGTGAACTACAGTCTGGGCTGGTGACAACTCCGTCATTAACCTTGATGTCTGCTAAAATACATACACACACATACACGTCTCTCTACTTGTCTGGTGTGTCGCACAGCTTTAGATGGATGTTGCTTTTGGCCTTGGCCCTGAGACAAACACAAGACATTTCCTTTTAAATGTGTCATGAGCTGGAATTATGTAATTTGTCCTATATCCAGGTTTTCAAAGTCACAAGAAGTATTAACTACATAATGTGAAGGGATTAATTAATGTGCGAATATGCAATATTAAGTGATGTAAGAGCTTGTTGTCTGAGACTGAAGTGACATTCCTTCTGTGTTATCATATGTTTTGGTAGTCAGTCCTCTTGTAGCTGCTGGACCGTATATAAATATGCTGAATTAAAATGGCGTTGTTTACCATTTTCACAAGAAGAACCCATGTGAGCACCCCCTTGTCATTGTCATGACTAGTAAACTTTTCTGAAAGCTTTGAGTCCAAGATGTCCTTGTACAAAACTTCCAATGTCATGAATTTGCAGTGAAATGCCATTTCACTTGAAATGGCATTTGATGAAGCTCAAGTGAGCAAGTGAGTTAAAACAACCCGCTGAAGATGACCACTGGGTTTATTTTCATAGAAAGCCTTTCTCATCCCGAATCATAGGTCATTTTACGCATATGTAAATGTTAATGGGTATGTAAGTGGGTTCCTTTCAACATGGCCAACATAAACGCACATGTGTAAAATGATACTGAATATCACTGATATCACAACCTTAAATTTCAACCACACTGATATGAGTCTGATACATACTTAAACCTCTTGTAAACAACCTTGCTGTTGATAAGAAAACCATTTAACTTTTACCTAAAAACTTTCCATCTGAAAAACATAATGTTCCTAATGAGTGGCAGTCGTCACTCATATCCAAGGCATATCTCTTTATGTAGCATTTCGACAGTGCTTAGTGAAGCATTTACATCATAATTAGGGTTTACGAATCATAATTAGATTTTCAATTTTTTCCTCTTCCTTTCATATCAGAGATTTTGACCAGTACTGAAACATAATAATGAATATTATATCAGCTAATCCCGACATGATTACAGTCACAATGGTGCTGTTTTGGTTGGACATAATGATTCTGCATTTTGCACTGTTAACCCCAAAGGACATTGTGCATCAGAACAAATGGTGTCCTGCTGACAAAATGTAATTTTGGGGTAGACATCACTCATCTCTTGTATGAACCTGAGGTAGGATGAATGGAGAATTACGGATGCCAAGTTACCTGCCTGTACCTGAGTGCACTGTGTTATAAGTCTGCTTAGCACATATTAAGAAGAGTTTGGAAAAGACGTGAGAAGCAAATCTGTATTTATCAGGTTCTATTTAATATAAATCTTTCAGATGCAATTTCCTCTGATGCCTCTTGCAAGACACACAACTCACGGTGATACTGAGAAGTGAACCCCTGCCATTATCACATTTAGAGCGGGAGAGTTACGAGCTTTTAAGCAATATTTTTGGATGTCAGAACAACAATACGACAGTGTAATAAAAGCAAAGTGGAGTCTCTCAGTCTAGTGTCCTTTTCTGAGCTTAATCACTATTTTAATTAATGATTAAACCTTCTAATCATGTTTCAGGCAGATGTGGTATGAGAGGGACTAGAACACAGAGCAAATAATAAACACTGGACAAATGCCCTTATGATGGACTAAAATCACACTGCACTGTGTTCTGTTGTGTGTGGTGCATGTGTGCAAGGCAGGAGAACAGATGATAAATGCCTGCCAGTGTGAGCATACCATATGTATGTTTGTCAGTTTAAAGTCTTTGTGGATCCATTTGCCAAACTGTGTTTGTAAGCCCATGTGTGAACATGTGTGCTTCTGTGTCCCACTGGGCCTCAAATTTATAGTTGTGTGGTTATTTGTGCAGACTGATGTCAATAACATCCTTAGTGGATATGTGTTCACATCATCTTAAGCAGTTTTAAAGTGTTTGTGCATGTGCATCTACATGCACTAACAAGCTCATGTGTGGGTGTGTGTGGATGTGTATGCGAGCATGCATGTTTGATGGGGCCATCAGCTGATCAGGGAGACGGATGGTGTCAGAGCAGGCACTGATAATCAAATCACGAGCCTGCAGCAACGTGATAGGTTGAGAAGCAGGAAGTATGATCAGATTAAAGGGACATTATGGCCATGTGCAGAGTGCCCAGTGCCTGGGGGTTGACAGGTGTGCGCACATACAAACACATGCAATAAACCTGCCTGCCTAGACACTGATACAAGCCCACACCCAGCACAAACAGAGATGTGATTGAATTATTAGAAACATGGGTGTACTGTGGAAACATTGATATCAACAGATCGGTGAACGTGTGTGTATATATGTACTTGCTGTGGTATAGCTTTGTGGAATGGTTAAAATCTGTTGTTGTGGGGTCATTCTGGCCAGTCCTGATGGCTTTTTTGAGCGTTAAAGACACACTTATGAGTATACACGATGTGGCAACTTGTGACTGGGCATCTTAACAGTCATTTTGAGTCACACACTAAATGACCTTTCACCAGGAGGAGAACCAACTAGAGTGTCTTTTTGCAAAAACACAAGAGAAGAGATATAGAGAATGATGCACTGACAAGACTTAATGTTGCTCATCTCTACCCTGAACTGATGTTTGTTACTCATTTTCCTTATCTCTGTTGGGTTTCTAATTGGTTGACCTTGCAGATTCAAATCAAATTTTTCTAAAATGTGTCAGGGAGTTTTGCTTATTGTGTATTTGAGCATGTTAGACATAGCAACTGCCAGTCAAGTAATGATTATGTTTGATGGACTGCAAATCATTATTGGGCTGAAAATCATTGTATTCGAGTCCTCAAAACTAGAGAAAGGAAAAAAATGTATGTGGGTATGCAAGCACAGGAAAGCCCATTGATGCTCATCAACAATAGAACCCCTACACTTTCATTAACACCCCCTATATGACAAAGCACCTTGACAAATGTGTGTCTGTTACCTTCTTAGTGAGGTTATGGTCTTGGTCGTGAGGCATGCGGGTGGAGACATGGTAGATGACCTCGGTAGTAGAGGTGGCATAGTAAGGTGTGGTCTGGCCTGTGCTGCGATTCCTCTGGAGTCCTCCCATGAAGCCACAGTGAGTGGTCAAATCGACCTATGTGTCACACACACACATGACATCCTTAGTGTTGCAAAGGTTAGGTTTCTCTCTAAACTTTTTTGTCTGCTTTGGGAGAATCACTTTGCACAGTGATCTTATCATAAACACATACAAAACATAACTGGCATGCACTGTACCAAATTGTAACTATATCTTATGTATTAATCACATAAACTGTACATTTATCAGTTGTTCTTCATCACTGCACTGATGAAAAATATTCTTAAAATATATAATTGCTCTGATTAAAAAGTTGATTTAAGTTAATGTGTTCATACCTCCCAGCCCAGTCCAGAAACAAAGTCTTCATATGCCTGGCTGCCAGCTGTGTTGGTCAGTATGGAGTGCTTGTCTTCTTGGCCTTCAGCTACATAAAATACTGCTATTTTATGGGTCTCACGGCTACAGGAGAATACAGCAAAAGGAAAACAGTGGCAAAGGTTATATTTGCTTTGTATATTTCACCAAATTCTGCACATCCCTTTACTCATGTCTATTAACCCCCTCTCCATTTTGAACACCAAATTACAAACAGTTTAATATCCTCTCTACTGTCTTTTTCGTCATCTTTAATGCCAAGATAGATTTTTTTTTTTGCCATTTAGACAGGAAAACTTTGAAACTTTTTCTCCCATTCAGTGTGGAAAGAGAGAGTGACTAAATAATGAGTGAAAATAACAGAATGATTTAAACTATGTACTGATAAAGCAATGAATGATGACAGCAAAAACAGTGATTGCAGAAATGAATGTAGAACAATACAAGATGTAGTTCACCTTTATATATTTTCTTACCATTGCCGTGAGTCCAGGTTCTTCAGCTCTCTGAGTAACTTCTCATTCTTCCTCAACAAGTGAAAGTTACTCCTGCAAGACACAGATACAGGGACAAGTTAGAAATCATTACTAACACCATGCCAATTTAACACCCAACATGAGCAGGATTTATTTAATTATGGACATTATGCCTTGAGAAACATCCTTTTGAATGTCTTACAAAATTAAAGAGTACCACCTTTCCACATTTCCTGAAAATAGGTTCAACAATTTTTGCAGACAGACAGACAGACAGAACCCTTGGCAGGGATTACAAAAGCCTTTCATGCAGATCAACTAGTCCAGGAAAGTTCAAAATATCCCATGGACCAGCTGCCAACCTTGGCACATCTGATAAAAAAAACACAACTCGAGCAGTGAAGCTTGGAGTGGACTGATAATGACATATCATTCTTTTCACTCTTAGAGAGAGGAAAAAGAGAGAGGGAGCAGGAGATGAAGACACAGAGAAAGAGACAGCAATTTGCTCTTTATTAAACTGATAGTTGGTAATGGCCTCATTCTCTGCTCTCAAAGACTCCATTTACATTCTGGATTATAGGGGGAAAAAAAAGCATGAAAGGACAAGGACACAGACGCACACAAATGCATCCACTAACATTGCCATATGAATACCTGGAGACATATGGGCATATTAACAGATGATAAGATTATCTCTATGCTCTTTTGTCTTTTTTATTTTGGCTGTTCATTTTTTTCCATGTTAACTCATTTGTTACGGTTCTATTTCGTTTTTTTTTTTATTTTTCTGCATCTACATGAGCACTTATTCATCCTGTATTATTTTGTGCCATCCATCATTCCCTTCTTCAACTACTGCCTTTTATTTTAACCACAAATGGGTTGAGTTTGATCAATAGAGTTCTACACTCATCTCTCCCTCTGTCTCTCTCTCACACACAGACATGCACAGTGTTAAAAAGTCTATTGTGCAGTCTGAATGCAGGCGGTGTAATTCTCTGGATAAAGCATAAGGAGCAATGAGTGTCCATTAGCTGTCCAGACACATTTAAAGTAATACCTTGACATGGTGTATTTTAACCCAGAGTCATTGAGAAAATGTAATGGTGTGCCATGTGAAAGAAAACCTTCTAATTAGTTCAAAGCACTGTTGCATTTTTGACTCATTTGCATTCAACACACATTTGATTTGTTAGAGAGGAGACAAAAAATCATAAAGGACTTCCCACCCACTCGTTGTATTAAATTATCCACCCACCCTGAAGCATAAAAACACAAAAACATGTTTTCAGCTTTCTTCCTTTAAAAATGTAAATGAAAAAGAAATATAATACAAAAAATACAAAGGATTGCCCTCATGAAGATGAAGAACTGACACTGGATCTTGGTCAGACTAATGTTCTCAAATTACATTTGGTGAACAAAAACAACCAGAGCAGATGTAACGAAAGCTGCAGAAGTGATATAAAGACCACAAAACCTCGTCAGAACATGGAATAACATGGTTCATCAGATTTTCTTGTCCATGCCAGCTTGAATACAGGCTATCAATAAACCTTGGTTTGTTTTTATTGATATTTCTAACATAGAGCCCAGCTTACTTTGGGCTCTTGTGTGTCTGTGTGTGGTCTCACCTCTTCTCCCAGGAGTTGAGTCCCAGTATGTTGATCAGTAGTCTGCAGTAGTAAAAGGCAGATTGTGGAGTCTGGGTGTCCGGTTCAGTCTGCTGTACTGCCCTCATGTTCAACTCCTCACCTCTCTGAAACATTCAACAATTCACTTTTGTACAAAGAACTGCAAATAATGCAAATAATGGAAAGTGAGGAAAAATACTTTATATATTTTAAAATATCTTAAAATATCTATACAAAACTATGACTGAGACAAATAAACAGAAAGTAGAAATATAAAACACTGTAAGATGTATCTACTCCAAATTGCACCAAATTGCACAAACTGAAGAACAAAACAAGCAATACAATTATTTGTTGTCATAACATCAGTTATTTGGAATTGCTGAGGGGGAAAAAATCCCTTCTCCTGTGACAAGTCTATAATATTCTCATTTTTGTGTAAAATTAAAAAAAAGGCAGCTCAAAATGTATTTGTGCTGAAACAGAGTAATTATTGCTTACTTCGTGAAACATTATGACCCTGTTCAGACCTGGCATTACCATCAATCATGTGCAGAAGTGCAGGTCTGAATGTAAATGAGTTAAATCTGATCACAGAAACCACATTTGGGGGGTGGTTTGAGGACTAATGTGGTCACATTCATCAGTATCTATGAATGTGGTGTACTGGATTAGAGACCTGCCTCCTCAGCTGATGTCTTCCGATCTACAAAAGTTTCTCTTTTTTTTCACCCTAGTCATCAGTTAGGCATTGATTTATTTTGTAGCCTATTTAACTTTTTCTAATGGCTAAACACATTTTAAGGCCACGTGTCAACAGTCCTAATTAAAAATATCCACCAGTGATGGGATCTCTCGAGACAGATGTTAAGACCTGGACAGATGTTAATACCTGGTTAATACCTCACTGGACTAAGAAGTACTGGACTATGAGACACTACGCACATGAAGGACAAACTCTCTCTCTGCAGCACTCTGCTTGAGGATGGCATTGATCACATCGTTCTCCTGCTTCTCTGAAACACAAACTGGAGGAGCAGCTGGGATGTTGAGTGGCGTCCCTGTGGTGTCCAATCAGGAGAAAGGGTAGTTTTATCAAGAAAGTGAATAACAATATTGAAATTAGAGTGTGTGTGTGTGTGTGTGTACCTGCTCTCTGAAGACACTCAGGACTCGAGTGTCCCAGATACTGCAGCATTTCATCCAGTGCATCATCACCTTCTCTCAGTGAATCCCATGCTGGCACCGCCTCCCGACACACGCGCTTAGCCAGTGGTGGAGCTAGAATCTGTTCCAAGCCTGAGTCCACTGGTTCTTCCTCCCTATCCATTCTACGCTCCTTCTCGTCTTCCTCCTGCTCCTCATTTCCCCCGCCTCCCCCTTCTGCCTTCCCCTTCTCAAAGACTTTTCTCTCCTCTCCCTCCTCCTCACCCTCTGCCTGAAATTCTTGCTGGTCAGCTTCCATCTCCTCCTCTATCTCCCTCTCCTCTTTCCTCTCCTCTTCGCTGCCTTCTCTCTTTAGCCCCTTTTTTTTGGGGGGGCCTCCTGGTGAGTTTCGTAAATGAAGATTCATGCTATGAGGTGACTGTGTGTGCATTAAAAGTGTGTGCGCTGGGCTGGTTGGAGAACATGGTGGAGGCCCATAGAGGACGGCAGAGTCCCAGGAGTGTTTTCCAGCTACATCTCGAATGATCACACGAACGGATACAGGAGCAGAGGACAGACCTGCGGTCATTCCACCTCCTGGTACGCCAGATTCTGACCGGATCTGGGACATAGGGGAAGACAGGAGAAGTAATCAAACAATAAATTGCTCAGCTACTGGTGACAACACATAGACATTGACTTGCAACAACTTAGACACAGTTCACATCAAAACTGTCTTGTAAAAGTCAAACCTTTAAAGCAGTTTAATTTATTTGGTTATCGTAATTTAAATACATGAATTAATAAGTGATTCAATAATTCAATTAATGACTTATGAATTTTTTGGAGGCAACAAGCAACTTTCATGTTTATCTAAGTTTTAGGCATACCCCTGTTTGTTGACTGCTGGACAGACACAGCAGTAGGATGACACTGGTAAGGACACAGGTATTTTTACTCAAAAGCCATTATTGCATTGTGCCATAATAAGTAGCACTACACACTCTTTCAACACAAACATACTGTAAATAACCATTCCTGCAACATGGGTGTCACGCTTAATAAAAACAATTTGCAATAAAATAGAGATTTTTACCAAAATCTTGATAAATGTGTGTATATAGATTGGTTTTCATAAGAAAGAAGCAGCCTGTGGGTTGTTTATTTTAAAAATCATACAAAGATTCAAACACTGTCAGAAGAACTTTCTCCAAGACGAGGTTACCTGAAGCACGGAGAGCAGTGTGGACCCGTTTAGAACCAGAAACTGCAGGTTTGGTGAATGGAAGAGTTCTGGTCCAAGATCAGCACTCTCACAGAATGGGTTGTCTTGATTTTCACACACCTAGAAATCAGAACAAGAAAGCTTATTTTGCCACTCAGGACAAACAACTAAGTATCACAACATCTTTTGAAGATATGGTGAAATACACTTCATTTTTTGGTAGACCACCAAAAAACATACCTGACTAGACAGAGTAGCTGGTCCTCCAGACATGGGATAATGTCCAAGGTGGTTGACCAGGTGTGTGATGACTGTTCTGGCTGCAATGGAAACCAGGCCCTGCTGAATTCGAGTGCGAACTGCAAGAGAAGGGGTTAAACACAGGCAGATGAAATGGATAGTTAAGAAAAATTTTTAGGCTACATAAGCTACAACAAACTTCAGTAATTACTCCAAAACAAAGGGTAAGGATATGAACACATGCCGCTTGTATATGGTTTACCCCATTCTGAGAAGAAGCCAATGCCATCACATACTGGGCTGTCAACAAAACCTGGCTAATCAACATCATTACACACAGAGTAAAGAGTAGAAAAGAAAGCAATAGAGAGGAAATAAAAGGAAAAATAATAGCAGACAATAATGTTATAAAGGCATTGAAGAAGAGAAGAGAAGAGAAGAGAAGAGAAGAGAAGAGAAGAGAAGAGAAGAGAAGAGAAGAGAAGAGAAGAGAAGAGAAGAGAAGAGAAGAGAAGAAGAGAAGAGACATGGTCTATCAAGGTGCTCCAGTCATTAGAGGAGTCACTGTGTCCTGGTGGTCCACAGCAGGGGACAATTCACTCTCTCCCACGGAAGGAGACTGACGCACTCAAATTTTATATATATCTTAGCAGTAATTTGGGCCATTGCAGTGCATTGCATGTATTGAGAATTTATGTTCTTATATTTAAAAGCATATGAGCAAATGCATAAATTACAAACAGGACTGGCATGCTAATTTCTGTATCTTAGAAACCAGCGATGATTCCAAATGATGGCCACAGTGAGTTCTTTAATGATGTTGCACGTCTAGAGTATCAGACTAATCACCTTCTGTGACTGGCTGAAGTTTGCTGGAGCGTTCAGAGTCTGGGCTGTGCAGTGGCTCTGGTTCTCTGAGGCTCTCTAATGGCAGGAATGGGTCGTAATCTGGACTCGACAGGTCAGATAGCTGCAGTGGGTAATATTTGGCATTGCTGAAAGACTGCGCTCCATACACACAACCATGCAAAACCTGGACAGGGATTAAAAGAAAGATCATAAGTTCTAATATTCAGTTATACTGCAAAGATGGGTATACCAAAACATTATAATAAAAACACATGTTTTGGTAACTGTAGTGTATATTTTAGATTTTTAATAATTAATACTAATAATTTTTACTCCAAGGGGAGTGAAATTTATTGTAATGAACAAGATGTGCATAATAAAAATTCTATGTGTTTCAGACCCCGCCGCCCTCACAAACCGACAACTCTGACACAAAATCATGGTATGGCTCGATTTGGTACAGTACAGAAAGGTACGGTTTGGAAAGGTAAAGCACTGGGACAGGCTTGTGTTTTGACTGATAACAGTACCTTTACTTTGTAGACAAGGTGTGGGCTGCACCTCGATGGTTGCGTAGCGTGATGTCGTAATGGTGCAACAACAATGAAAGACAACATTGTACGTGATACAACAGACAAACAACCACAACAATGGAGGACATCCAGCAGCTCTTTTTTCCTGCTCAGTTTGTGGCTGTTTGTCTCAACAAGAAGTCAAGCTTTGTATGAGAATAGACTGTGGGCATTTGTCTTGACTTCCATGGGAGTGATGTTTTTCTGTCGCCCAATCAGCTGACTGTCGTGGGTGGTGACTGTACCACCATTTTGCTCTGGTACCCCCAGCAAAGGGTGCCAGAAAATGGAACGCTGGGGCCAGTTATTTTGATACTATTCCTAATAGAAATACAAAAAAAATATGTACTGTACTGTACCAAACCAAAGTGTTCCACACTAGAAGAAGCACTAAAAAATATTTACATCACTGCCGATCGAAGGTGGGACTACTAAAAACAGTGTCTAGTGCAGAGTCATTTTACCAGGCAAAAATGCTGATTGTAACCATTACCAATGCAGACAAGAGACTGATGTTAACAGACTTAAGTGGGTTTTTGGACCAGTGGAAAAGGGGTTGCACTCACCTTATAAATACAGCTGAGTAGAGTCTTGGTGGGCTGGTCTTTCTCTGGAGGACTTCGCGTTTGTACAGGCTGAAGAAGAGTCTTTGGGGGCAGAGCCATCACCCAATCCAACAGACATAAGAGCAAGGAAACTACCAGCTGCAAAAAAACAGACCCAGTGTGATACAAAGTTACTTTCAAGACAGATAAAGGACAGAAAGAGGCAGTAGTGCAACATTATGGATGCCAACTGCTGTAAAACACAGAAGGAGGCGACTTTAATCAAAGTGAGTATTTAAGTGTGAAAGCAAGCACTTGTGCTAGCATGTTACCCTCTTATCAAGTTCATGAGGAGAAGACTCAGTAGTAGGCAGCAAGAATGTGATGGTTGCAATTAGAATCTGAGAAAAATAAAAACATTGCATTAAAACCCACAGTTAGAAATGTTATAGTATTTGAATGTGCTTTACTACAGAAGAAAAGTGATCTGTGACTCACCTCTACAATTTTCTTTGGAGTGTCAGGGGGGAATTTCTGAAGATGTTCCACATGACTGATGAGGAGGTGAAGAATGTCTGATGCAACCAGTGCTACATTCTTATTGGGGTACTGGGAAATAAAAATATAGTTTATTATCATTATTACAAATATTATTACTATGATAAAATAGGTTTATTCATGTGGGTTTTTAATAAGAAAGTCAAACATGATATTTATAAGGATGAGTAGGGTTTCTTTTTAAATGTCTTGACAAACTACAAGTTGGTTATTAAGAACAGAGAAAATGCACCTACATAAGGACAAGGGACAAGTCAAACAACAGAAAGCAGTGGCCCAATGTGGATATGGTAATATGGTAATCCCTTAATATTTGTGTATATTTGTGTAACTGTATCATGCAGTCAAGCCCAAACAGAAACTACAAGCAGCTGGTGTGAAGACATGAGAATCAAAAGGTAGACAAGACAAGAGTGTGTACAGTACATAAAAGTGTGTGTGTGTGTGTCACAGCTTGCAGCATTCCCCCTAGATTAGTCTCCTGTCCTGTCTGAAGGAGGACCAAACATATTGATAGTCCAGGGTTTGCTCCCAGGAGTAAGTAAATGCAGGTGTGTGTGTGTGTGCGCACTACCACTGTGTCTTAGCAAGCCATTGGCTGCCGATACAAAAGCCCAGGATTCCAAAGTCGAAGAGGAAAAGGTATGTGTGTCTATCTTGAGCCACTTGGCTAAAGATGAGACGATCAATGTTGGACAGTATTATTCTGATCCACAGGCCTCCCAGTTTATTGGCTTAAAACAGACAATACCAACTGAGGCAATTTCTCCAACCTCATTGCTCCAATCTCCAGCAATGCTTTCCATCAGACTGTTTGCAGCCTGCCATGTTTAACACAATCATAACCCCAGCAGCCAGTAGTCTGTCTAAATTTAATGCATCAAGATTTTTGGGTCTGTACTATCCAATGTAAGCCAAACAAACACAACAATGCAGTAATGAACCCTGCAGATCTCACTTTAATATATAGTGGAGTACGATTTTGAACATGCTTTAAAATATGAATCATCTTTATTTACATAATGGACGATCTGTAGTAAATCATCAAATGCCCTATGAATGATAATGAAAGTAAAACAGGCAGCCAGTAGATGTTTGATTCAGAGTCATTGCTTTGGTCTTATTTCCCTGAATCACCGTCATAGACCGAGAGAACACCGTGGTCATTAGGGGGAAGTTTGAGAACAGGAAATAGCAGAATTTATTTAACTGAATTCATGATTTATGTTGTACTTTTTTGTCTTTATTTGATGCTCAGCTGAAACTTAGAGCCTTGATGCAACACAACTGAGGGTGATTTAGAGAAAAAACACGGAGTTGTGACAGACCTTCAGGGTAACACAAATGACGTTGAGGGCATCTTTAATCTGTGGATGTTGAGTTCCATGTGCCAGTTCTTCACAGAGCCAGATACCCAGACTGCATAAGGCCACACATCTGGTAAAAGGAAGAAAGTAAAAACTCACATGCTACACATGCAGTTGCTAAAACTCAATCAAAAATCCTCTAAAATAAGTATGCGGCAAAGAGAAAATAAAAATATGAGACAGGCAGTGAAGCACAGAAAACCTGTTGTTGTGTTGCTACAATAATACACTATTATGGATAATTAACTAATATCTGACACAAAAAACAAGAATCAAAATTCAAAACTATTATAACATCAATTTTGTTTACCTTGCAGGAGCAGAGGGTTCGTCTCTAGCAGAAGTCAAAATGGTTTTGATAACGTGCTCCTAGAAAACAAAGATACCATTTATTTACCTTTTACAAAACCGTGGTCATGTGTATATGTGTTTATCAGCATAAGCAACATCCCAAACACAGAGTCCTCGGAGCTGTAATGAAGAGGTATGCTGAGTGCTTCAGCAATGTTTTTAAAGGTGGTAATAAAAGTGATTTGTGGAATTATGATCATTTCTTATATATATATATTACAGACACAATGCACTAAATATGGATATGCAGTTACTGAACAGAACCATCTACACAATCGACTGAGACACATTTACACACTGACTGGTCCCATCTGTCCGGTCAATATTAATGAGTACTTTGTGATTCAAAACAAGTTTGTACCTTTTAAGAAAGCAGTGAGCAGGCCGGAGGTGCTGCCATGCATGACATTAACTGTTCACACAGCAACAACAACAATAACAACAACAATTTTCCCATAGCTCTGGACTGGTACACGAATAGCTGAATAGACATTAACCTATTAGTTTGGTTTTGGGACCCCCTGTGGACAGTCAAAGCAGGCAAAAGTGGTAAAGTGTTGACTAACCTGCATTACATACAGATCCTTGGCATTGGTACATATCATTTGTAACATTTCCGCATTAAAAATGTTTAATAATGATAAGAACAAAGTTATATGTTCTGAGCGAGTTCTGGCTGAGCTGAGCGATGCTCAGCCTAACAACTACTGCTCAAACCCAAACTATATTTGCTTCCACCAACCTTGACATCAGGGAACTTGGTAAGCACCACATCCGCTGTGGTGGGATGGAGGGCTGGAAGCTCTCCATACAAGTTAGGAAAACACACAAGAGATCCAAGGAGGATCTGAGCCTCTACTCTTGGAGCCTGGAGAGGAGAAAACAGTGGGAGAAAGAGAAAATTGGAGAAAAAGATATATATGAGGATATGTTGATTCACTAAAACAAATAAAACAAAATTACATTTAGGAAATGTGTCACTGTGGTTCTTACATTGAGTGAGGAGCAGCCAGTAACTCTAGAGGCTGCAATGATAAAGTCCAGAATCAGCATGGTAGCTCCAGGCAGACCAATACTGAAGAACCTGGGACTGCAGTGCTTGATAATGGTGTTCACAATATCCTGTTAAAAAAAACAAAACAAAAACACACTACTATGGAATGTGGTCAACACTTAAGTACATTTGGATTCAGTGATGTGTTTAAAAGCTCCTCTTCTTTCCTTTTCTCTCTGAAGCAGCAATTGTTTGGTTTATTAACTATGTCCTCCACAGATTGTGTTGGATCTTTATAATATTGATGAGATTCATACAAATTTGAATTCTTATTTTTAATCCCAAGTGTTCCATGCATTCTTCTTTCCTGTCAAATCCTGGTGCTTACATTACACACAGTGCAAATCAACCAGGTGTGTTATACAAGTAGAAGCCTCTTAGACAGAGATGAAAATTTATTCACATGTATTCTTCAACTCCAACTCCAGTGACATCACTTAAGTTCATATTATTAACCATTATTATGCCAGTGACAGAACTATATAGGGCTTCAACAACCCCTTTCATATACTGTATGTACTACCCCCAGCAATGTTCTACGAACGGTAAATAGACTTTACTGTGTAAAATCAGTCATCTTTTACTTAAGAATACACAGGAGTTAAAGGCTCAGGTAAGTAGTTATGTCACTTTCTTGAAACTCTACCTGGTCTTGGTGTAGCAGCCCTTGGTGCATGATATTGTAGAAGTGTGTAAGAAAGTCTGAATTGGGGGAAACATCTTGTCGCCTTTTCATGATCCTGCATATCAGCTTGTAGGCGTGAAGCTTCCCCTGCTTGTAACGTTCAGTCAGCATGGTGGCCTAAAAAATACACACACACGCAGACACACACAGAATACATGTGGAGTGAGCTTTAACAGACATGCCAGGACACACATGAATGCTGATTAATCTTGTAGATGTCATTCTCTCTCTATGTGCATTAAAATGCTGTCTTTCATCTATCACAAATAACATAAAAATATGACAACAAGATCTTACTATAATGGATTACTAAGACGTTACAGGAGTCACTCAGTACCTTAAAAAGCCAGGGTGTAAGAATTCTTAGTGGAGGGATCAGGACAGGGGGAGGGGGAGAAGACTGGTTGTCCAAAGAAATACCCAAATTATCCCTTATCTGAAATGAGAAACATTGTTTTTTACCAAGAGTCTTTGTGGTAGGTGTTTTGTTGTAGCTGTGTATTACAGGTGCTATTTGTGAGAAAGTGATCATGTTAAGTCAAAGAATGACAGTTATACTGTATGTAATTCAAGATTGAGGAAACATGCTAAACTGAAATACCAGCTTCACTGATAATACAACCAATTTATTCACAACTTAAATTTTCATTGGCGAGCTGCAAGCTGTTATGTTTTAGCTTGGTGTTTCATTCTGTTGCGACATCAAACCAATAACATAGCTCCTAGCACTTCAACACAAAGGCTCCCAGCAATTTTAAAGACCCACCTCTTCTCCATGGCTTTCACTTATATATGAGAATATTGTACCCAGACATATCTAATTAATTTTTTTTTTACTATTATCTTACTGTTTTATAGTTTATTTTATTATGTTTATTGTTTTATGTCTTGTGCCTTGTTATACCTTTTTTATTTTGTAAAGCACTTTGGTCAGCCCTAGTTGTTTTGAAATGTGCTTTAGAAATAAAGTTGTCTTAACAAATAATTTGCGGATATTTAATGTAACCTGCTGACAGGTTCAGTATTCATGGAAATAAAACAGACAGAAAGACAATTAGTATGTGAACATGCATAAACACAGTCTAACATCAGGTGTAAGTGCAGCTTGTGTGTCCATGTTTTCTAAACTTTGGCAACTATGCTGTACAAATGGTTTTTACATTTAAATGGTTGTGCATATTTTACATGTATCACTTTTAATTGTGTGTGTCAGTATTTACCTTGGCCAAGTTTTGCCATAGTTCACACAGGTAGTCAAAGACCTGAGCATGAATCTCTGGGTCTTTGATGCTGTTAACATCCCCCAGGATTCCCAGCATCCTACGCCACATTACAGTGGCAACATCTGCATGCCAGCCTGTTAAAGAACCACCCGCCATCACACTGCAGTCCTCGCTAGGGAACTCACTGGTTTCTAGAATCAATCAATAAAGCAGTTCGTTTTTGCTTGTCATTTACAAATGTAATAAGTAAATGCTTAAGATTGTGCCTAAATATTACCCAGGTCATCGGGGGTCTGCAGGACGGAGTTGTGGAGCTTCTGGTCCAGCTGTAGGTGTGTGTGTGTGTGGGAGTGTGTGTGATCAGTGTGCTCGGCTGTCAGCATAGCAGGGGACGGTGTCTGGGACCGAGAGCCTCCAAGAGAATGCATTGGGGAAGCACTTTCAGAACCTAGACAGCATGGCAAACATGATGGATAAAAGAAAAGAAGAATGAACAAGTTTTGACTAATTATGGGCCCAGTGGCCTGTATAAAAAAGCAGCTACAGTTCAGATCGAGTTTGTTTACCGAGAAGAAAAAGAAACTGACTTTTATTTAAACCTTGCCCCATCAGATAACGCATGACTACATTCAATATAATAAACTTTGAGCACCTTAGCATCCAAAAAAAAAAAAAAAATAATAATAATAATAATAATCTCTCCTACATAAAAGCCTATACTATGAAAAATTAACACTGGGATCAATAAAATGAACTCTTAAAGTATTCCTCTGATTTGTTAAAGAAAGTAAATTACCTAGGCTGAGGGAAAGAAAAAAACAGCCCTCTAAACTTCCATTCAAATATATAAATATATATAATTACAGTTCAGTCACATATTAGCATTGTGAGCATTCATTTACATATTTACACATAAGTGACAATAATAATAATATGTAGATGAAATAAAACTGCAATATTAAAGGTGCTGGTCTGTGTTAATATAAAAGTTCTACAAAAACATATATAGAGACGTTGTCCTGACATCTCTGCAGTCCATACCAGTAACAGTGACAGTATGGCTGAGACTGCTGGTATCTGAGTCGAGGTGAAGTGTAGTTAAACTGGCTACTTCATGCTCTTCACAAGCTGCACCTCCACCCAGACTGTCCTGGTCCAGTGAGCTTCCCCGGCCTTCTCCTCCAGATCCAACTCCTCCCCCACAGGCTTCTGTACTGAAAGTAAAATCTACCAAAAAACAAAAACAAATCAAAAACACCAAGTAAAGATTTCAGCAAGTTCTGACTCTGTACTGTTTTAAATGTTCCAAAATGGCATACAGAATCTCACTTTGTGTACTAAAAGTGCTATACATACAGTATATAAACCACTTTGCCTATAGCTATACTTTATTGCTACATATTTTATTGTCCAGCATTGTTCACTTTATAATATCAAATATCTCCTTAGAAAAAATCAGAACATAAAAATCAACAAATATTTAGTTTGGTAAATGCATTAAACCTCAAAAGTAAAAGATTATATTGGAAATTTATCCAGGAACTTCTCGGTTTCTTACTATCGAATTTGCAGGTGGAGTACTGAAATGCATTAAACGACTCGGACTGGCTGTCTGAGCTGATGATATCAGAACCACTGGCACTTGCAGGTGACGTCCACTCAGAGGGAACCCCTGGGTCATCAATGGGCCGGGGATCATCAGAGGGTCGTGATCCAGGACTCTGACCTGCCTCCAGGAGATCAGGTAGGTCCCTGGGAACCTCCAGACTTCCTGGGCTGCTGCCACGACGGCCCTGTAAATCAAGGGGCAAGCAGGGTGTGAAGCTTCCAAATGTTTATGATGATCAAACATTTATATTAGTGTGTTTATGTGTGTGTGTTGCACTAACTACTGTTCCTTTTGTCCTCAGTCTCTCCTGGATGAACTCATCCATGAGGTCAGAGAAATTTGGGTTGGTGCTTCCTACATCACTGGAGACTGGGCGGGCTTTCTGGACCACCTCCTCTTTGTTGGCTGTGTACAGACACACACGCACACAAACATTAAAACACTGAGACAGATGGAGCATGACTGTCAATGACAGAAGAAAGTCTCACTCTCTCTTTCGCTCAATCATTGACTCACACACAAATAATGGAAAAAATAATATGATACCACATAGACAAGACCAGATGTGACAAAAACATCGGGAGTATAAGAAATGTAATAACACAATGATAGAGACAGTAACAGATTAATTTCCGCACCTAAGGCTCCAAATACATTAACTAATGAATAATAAGTAACACAATGTTATAATTAGGAATGGGACAATATAAAAATATGATCATACATCACGATAAAATAAGTCCATTGTGGTAAACATAAACTACTGGCATAAACTACTGAATAGGAAAATTTCATGCGACTTGAAAATTCTGTCCAACTAACAAAACATCCTAGTGGCTTATTTTGAAATGTCACAAGAGAGAACCTGCATCTTTCTGCAAAAACAAGAATCCTATATTAGATCATTATAAATGATCTAATATAGGATTCTTGTTTTTCACTTTAGAAGAAACAAAAAATATGGATTGTTAGCAATATGTCTTTGGAACATTCTTTTGTTAAACATCTTTTTTAGAACATCACAACATCCAGCTGTTTCCTCTGTATCTGTAAGTTTTCAGAAAATTTCTGTGCGTTTTCTAACGGAAAATCCTGTCCGTAAATCACAAATAATGTTGTCCCATGCCTAGTTGTAATCAAATTTGACTTACTGATAAGGTCTTGTCTTATTTATGGATATAGTGACATTTTGTTTATGACCAGAGACCAACACCTTTATGCCCAAACACCAACGTTGTTGCATCATAAACAGGCTTAGTTCACTTGAAAATTACTGTTGCCAATTCTTTATTAGACATTATATTCAAATGTCACAGTATCCACATGACAAACCTAGCTGAAGTGTTTAGAGTCTGGATTGTAAGAGCAGTCCTGTTGTGTATGCACTTTTGACCCTTTAGGTTATCAAAAGACAAATGTTAAAATAAAAAGCCACAACACGGCAGACACGTCAAAACCCACCAGATAAGCAATGCAGGGGTTAATTCACACCATGCACACAGAGCAACAGAGAATATCACCTTGTTAGGTCCAAACAAGAAGCAGGTACGTTACTATGAGTTATGTTGCTGTTAGATTAGAGACAATGATAGCGGTCAAAGGTGTAACTCTGCTGCTTGCAACATTAGATATCCAACTGTTAGATCCTGATGGTTTACAGAGCCTTAGGTTAGGTTAGGTCAAGACCTCAGTGTCATAAATGTACAAAATAAAGCTTAGCTACTTTATTCTCACTGGAAATCCTCAAAATAAAATTGCCACAAAAGGTAATGAGAATTTCTACTTGCCGCACATTTTTCCAACCCTCCTCCCAAGAGCAAGTCTGGGAAAAACTCCTGGCTCTACAGATGCAATCATTTTATCTGCTCTGACTGTAACAAGATGATTCAGTCATTGAAGTGTAAGCGGTTTATTTGAATGAGCATCTCGCAGCAGCAATCATCAGAGGAGGAAACTGATGTTAGGAGAAAATACAGATCAACAATTCCGATTAGGGTCACTTGACTAAATCATCTCGTATTGTTACCATTTTTCATTTTTTGCATGGTTAAACACACAACAATGTTACGCTAACACGCAATGTTAGCTACACTGCAATTAACTGTCCTAGCTTTATGGATTTAGCACCTTTTCCTCATAGATCTATGCACTAAACATATGGACCCACATAAAAAACGCAGAGGATTTCTTAATTTTGTTATTTGGCAAATTGATAAGTTCATGTGTTAGATAAGTTCATAGAGTGCTTCCTTTTGTAACAGATATGCAAAGGCCTGATTTAAGGTTCTAACATTATTTTCCAACAGTTTTTGAAATAAATTATATGCATGGACATACTTGCTCCCACAGTCTTGTGTATTTATGAGTTATAAATAAAGGATTCATGGGGCACAGATGATTTTCAACATTCTTAAGTTTGAGAATGGCTACTCTGATACAACACAGTGCACTTTCCTGCAAATGAACTATCTGCCACGAAAAAAAGGCCACTGCTTTTCATGAAGATATACAGCTGAAAACATGATTCAAAGCACTCCAATGGATTTTGCTACAGTTCTGACATTGCTGAGTAGCGGAGCTGATTGAAAAAACACTGCCAAGTAGCTCCAGTCTACAAAAAACTGCACAAATAGAAAAAAGTCAGCACGACTCATTTTGGGGTGAAGGCCCTCACACTTGACTGTACTTCGGCCAAACAAGCAGATAATATGAAGATGCAAACTCAGAATTGCAAACACCACCGCCAATCTGACACAAAAGACAACAAACCAAACATATATACACAAATGACTGCTAGATGCTGTTTGACACAAGTTGGCAAGCAACATCCCTGAACAAAGTGAGGAAGAAAATGAGCCTGCATAACAGCAATTCCACATCAAGACAGATGCAGGTAATGAATCACAGTGAATCACTCTCAAGCATCAAGACAAAGTGATTTCATCCCAGTTCTGCAGCCTTTCACTTGGAGAATTATCATTAATTTAAAAAAGATTTGAACTGTTGATTCAAATGTGCAGTTCTACAAGTATACTGGTATTACTTTGTGGCCTTACTTGGTCTTCACTGAGCAACCATTGTGGATTATTGATTAAATAGTACATAGCCTTTCTTATCCACTTGAATTCTGTGTAAACCACTATCATAGAAATGGTACCTTTCATACAAGTTCCCATGCTGCATTCTAGTGGTCAGAGGTTGAATTAACAGCAATGTGTTTAGACTAAATGTAATGTCTTTGCTAGTAAAGTAATACACACCACTGACTTTCCTTCACAAACTAAACTTCCACATCTTTAAATTTATTCAAAAGTTTACAAGGCCCTGGAAATGGAAAGTGCGATTAAACATATTGAAGGGGCTTGGTGGGTTATTATATAATTCCCTTTATTTAACCCATGCTTTATCTTTTTTACCAGGCACTTGTATTTTCTGTGGACTGTTTCCTTCTGTGCAGCTGGAGGGGCCAGAGTCCGAGGACGAGGCAAAGGAGGGATGAGGAGGCTGCATGCAACACTAAGGAGCAGGAGGAGGTGGAGAAAGAGGGAAATGGGCAGAGGAAGTTAAAATCCCAGAACCATAAGAAGAAAAACGAGAGAAGGAGGGAGGGGCTTCTCAGAAAAAAAAGGTGGGAATGGGGGGAGTCCTTGACAAAAGGCAGGATGGAGGAGGGGCTGCGTTCAAGAGAAAACACATCAACAGGGAGTTGAATTTCAGTCCAGGAGCAAGATGATGAGTGTCAGCCAAAAAAAAAAAAAAATCATTCCATCATAACAAACCAGTTAAAACAGCCAAAAGGAAAAGAGAGTTGTTGATGTTTGTGTTTTGTGAGTATTTGTCTCTTCACAGTTGTTATATCTGCTGTGTCCTTTATGAGAGCTTCGTTCGTTGCAGTCCTCACCTGGCGTGGTCGTCTTCCGCCCAAAGTAGCCCAGGACATGTGAGTAGAGGTCTCTTAGCGATGCATCACCCATTGCAACCCTGCCCTGCCGCTGTGGTGACGAACCTTGGGATGAACCTTGACCTCGGGGTCGGGGTTTGGAAGACAGAGCGTGAACCACAGTCTTATAAACGCCACCAAGAAGGGCTCCCTGGTGGTGACGTGATGAAGTGCTGCCTGGCTCCTGGGAGCGTGAGCGGGAGGCTCGAGAACGCAATGCTGAACGGCCCAAGCGGCCACGCACACCTGTCGACACGCCAGAGGAACCTGAAATGCTTGATAACACCTCTGAGTGAACCTGGGAGCCCACACTAGGTCCCACACATGATCCAGGATGTTGTTTGTCCACATCTCCTCCACTTCCAGCTTTGTTTTCCAGACCTCCAGCACCTGCTGTGCTCCCTGCCCTGCTGCTATCTGTAACGGTCCCAGAGGCTAATTTCTCATGTGCTTTATGGCTGATTCCAGCCACAGACACAAACTTACCTGCACCCCCTGCTCCCAGCTTGCCCCCTGACCCCACCCCAGCACCAGCCCCAGCTCCTGGCCGTTCCCCAGCTGAGTGGCTGTGGGTGTGAAAGTGACTGAGGCGGCGCAGCCTGGCTTTCCAGTGAGCCTCTTTACTCTCAAGGGGGTTGTGAAACTGGACGGACTCAGTTGAGGGCCTGAAGCTGACATGAACTCCCCCAGAATGGTGCCTCTTAGCGCTACTGCGAGACACTTTGGGCTTAGTAGGATCTGGAGTTTGGGGATTTTGGTTTGATTCCAGGCTACATTCTAAAGTGTTTATATCTGGTCTTATCAAACTAGACTGTTCATTTCCTCCTGCTTCTTTCTCTTCCTCTTTCTTGTCCTCTAAATCCCCCATGTCAGATTTACCTTCCCATCCAGCAGCCCTTCCTGTATTTCCCCCTCCCTTTTTCTCCCCACGGCTTCTTTCTAAACTGGCACTTCCCTTAGCACTGGATGATGGCCACTGACACTGCAGCTCCAGGCACTCATAGATGCTGCGCTGCTCTGCCTCATTCTCATCTGTTGAATCCACACTGCTGTGTCGCACTGATTTACTTCCCTTACTGACCTCTCTTACCATTTGTCTTGCCTCTCCTACCTGTCCTGTGGATTCTATTTGTGCTCTAGCGACCCCTGTTTGGACAGGTGCAAATAAGGAAACCCTGTTCTCTAATGTTAGACCAGGACTATCTTTCTCTCCAGTCTCCTCCCTTCTTTCACCTCCTCTGTGAATGAAGTAGTCCCTGATAGATGAGAATAAATCATCTTCCTCTGCCCCAGCTCCTGTTTCACCCTCTTCTACATCAGCCTCCTTTTCAGTCGAAAAGGTGAAAGCAGAATCCCAGTCGCTTACCCAATCAGAACTAGAGCCTCGGCTTCGAGAGCCTATCTGGTGCCAGAACTGTTCATGAAAACTACCATCATCTTGTCCCTCTAAGGTCAAGGAAACAACACCATTTGAGTGGGTAAAAGGGGTGGGAAAAGGGGTAGGGTGTGGAAGTGGCTGAGTTGTGTGGCTGTTGGCTGCAAGAGTAGAAGAAGTGGCAGAATGTTTGTGGTGGGGGTTTAGGATCAAATTGGGATCCGTCTGAGGGTCTTCACCTTTGACCCGCTCAGCGATGAAAGGCTCCATGATGTCAGATGCACTACTGCTTCTTGCAAGCGAGGAAGGCGCCGGAGCATCCAGGTCACAAGCCCCACCCTGGAAAACATCGGCACCGGAAGTAGGAGGGGCCTCATCACTCTGAGAGGAGTGACGTATCCGAGAGGTGCGGGATGTCAGCGTGATTGGTGGGTCCTCAAGGTCTGGTAATTGAGGAAAATGAAGGAAGGGTTAGCAAAGGGTCAATCTGAATAAACACCATGCACAGGTACTGACCAGACACTTGTAAATGAATAAATTCCTACAATGATAGCTGAACAGAAACCTGCAAACACAAAATCAACAACAAGTAATGTAGCAATTTTTCTGTTGTGACTAGTATGGAATCATGACTATGAAGTGGTTTGACAAGATGGAGTACAAGAGATTATATAAGAAATTATACCACAGACATGGTTTTAAGAAAGTCTTAAGAAGGTTTCACCAGGAGCATTGCTAACCTCACACATTAGCTGAGTGAAGCTAATGATGTTTTCACTTCAGTGTATGGTATTGTCAGCTTAAAAGTCAGGCTTTCTTCTCGTCGATAGAGGTTTTTGAATAACTTGCAACAACACGCAGTGTCAGTAATTGGCAGTATTACTTTTTGAGTTAAAATCTGTATTTGACTATATAGGTGCTACTTAATAGTGTTTAGTGGTATGTTTGTCAGTTCTTTATCAACTTCACCCCCATGCATGCATTCATGACCAATACAAAATAAATGGACAAAAATCACAAAATGACATTCATGAAATGGCAATTACATGGCTATATTCAAAAGTAAGACAGTAATAATCATTCATTGAAATACACACAAAGCAAGGGTAACAAACTATTTAAATATAAATTAAATACCACAAAAAATGTCGGTTGTAGGGCAAGCGAATTAAAACAAGGGGTAATTTAATATTTGTGTGAGGCAGATATAAACAACAAATGAATGGGAGAACATGTCTGTGGGCAGGTAGACAGACAGATGAACACAACAGGCTAAAGAAACAAGCATGCAGACAGAAATACAGGCAGTTTTATGTACAAGCTCAGACATAGCAGCTATCTCCATCATTCAGTACAGTACACATGGTATTTATTTTCCGCATACAGTTGTGTAATAAGACAGCACCAATTTAGGAAACAAAATTTTTTGTTGTTACTTCTTAATAACCCATCAGTGATGAGGAGAATAATGTTTTATGTTTTATGACACAAATGAATAGAATCTTCAATTAGGGAAGACTTGCATCTAATCATGAGATAACTTTGAGAAATTAAAAAGGTTCCTCTATTTTCAAAATTAAAAGGTTGTTGCAACAGTGCAGCAGAATTTTTCATCACCTGCAAAATTTCAGCTAATGCTCATGAGATTGCACAGCTTTAAAGAGAATGATGATCTCAGGTTGGGGCACAAAATGGAAGGAATGTATGATTCCGATGCTAATAGCTTCCACAGTACTGATAATAAGATATTGAGAAAATAGGAAGACTGAGAAAAACATGACAGACAAGAAGTTTCACTGTATGACAGATGTGAAGAAGACAACAGTTTCCAGGCAGACAGGTAGTGCAAAGAGTGTGTACCTGCCAGCTGGTCGGCAAGGGGGGGTAGTAAGGGGTGGTGGTGGTGGAGGACAGGAAGAGGCGGAGCCAGAGCAGGAGCACTCTTAGCACTGCGGATAAAGGCTGAGGAGAGCAGAGAGTCCCCTGTAGAACAGCTACGCAGGGCTGAAGAATTGGGAAGAACAGGTGGAAGAGAGAGAGAAGAAGGGGGGACAGTGTGAAACAGAAGAAAGCACAGACAGAGAGCAGAGAGAAAGGAAGGCAGTGTTGAAGTGAGGTGAGGTTAAATAAAATGTAGATAGTAGGTGGTGCCCACGGTTGGTGTAGTGGTTTGCACTCTTGCCTTTGCAGCAAGAAAACAGTTGTTCCAGTTGGAACAAGGGGCCTTCTGCACGGAGCTTGCATGTTCTCCCCGTGGTGCGTGGGATCTCACGGGGCACCCTGGCTTCCTCCCACAGTCCAGAAACATGTAGATTTGGGGATTAGGTTAACTCTAAATTGCCCGTAGGTATGAATGTGAGAGTGAATGGTTGTCTGTCTCTACGTGGCCCTGTGATGGCCTGGCGACCTGTCCAGGGTGTACCCTGCCTCTCGCCCTATGTCAGCTGGAGTTAGGTGCCAGCGCCCCCCGCAACCCTTAGTGGATAAAGCGGTAGAAAATGAGTGAGACAGTGAGTGAGTAAATAGTAGGTGAGGATGTTCAAGTGAAAGGGGTAGAAAAAATGGTGTGTCAGATATGATGGCCAAAAAAAAGTAGAGGAGGAAATTTGAAGGGCAGAATTGAAAGAGAAAGGGACCAAGAAGTTGGAGGAGTGAGAAAGGGTTAAAGCTGGAAGAAAGTAAAGTGAGAGGCTGGAGGCAGCTCAAATCCAAAATACTCCAGTGTACTGTGGACTACATTTTATACACCCTGGTCTGATATAGTTAAATTGTAAAACAAAGTCATAAGCTGGTTTGACCACCTCTTTGACTTTATAAAGAAATTCACTGTTGAATACGACCACTTGTGTGTCTGTGGCATCCAGTCAAATCTATTTTACAATGAACTATTCTCATTTACCAATGATAATGGGCATCAATATAGGAAAAAGAGGGACCACAATAAAAAAAAAAAAACTCACTATATTTTCACGATCATAAAGGTGTCTGTTTTAAGTAACGTTACTGGTCTGATGTCATATGTAAAATAGGCAAGGTGGGAAATCCAGATAATTCCACATACATCAAGCACAGACAGACAGTGTGTTCACTGTCTGCAATTTTAGAACTGACACACAAAATGTAGTGTACAGGCACAAGAAGGCTTTTCAACTGTTCTATTAATAGTAAATACTATATTATATTTTCAGGACCCACATACACCCTGTTGACAGTAATCGTGCATATGATTTATCTTAACATTCCATTTATCATCAGCAAGAAGATGAAAAAATTAACTCATTTCATCCAATAAATTATTTAAAGTGAATTAAACACATGTTAATAGGTTGTTTAGAGTTTGCCAAGTTGATACATGTTTTTTTTTATGTTTTATATAGGAGGATATATACTGTATATAGATGGTAACAAGCACAACTATCCTTGTTTTTCCCAGTATAATTTCTGAATATTGGTTTTTAAAAATCAATATTGAAGTCACAGTTGTTTATCTCCTATCAGCTCTTTGGAATGCCTCAGGGAAGGTGAATCTTAACAGTCACATTTAACCTGCATTTGTTTCCTATAATCTTTCTGTGTAACATTTCAGTCATTAAAATGGCCACAGTTGATAGCTTTATATACATTATACTACAAAGTAGGGCTAAACAATTAATAGAAATTTTATCAAAATTGCAATGCGATCTACTGCAATTTTCAAACTGCAGGAGGCACGATATTTCTTAAAGCCAAAATGTGTCAAATTGCCATTTTACATTTAATTTTGTCTTGATCTATACACGTCATAATCTAGAGACTGAAGAAAACATCCTTATCACAAATCAGCTCAAATATCACAGAGTAATCATTTTAAATATGTTATTCAAATGAAAATGAGAATCATTATGTAAAAACAATCATTCCATCTCATATGGCAAATTATATCGTAATAGGAATTTCAGTCCAAATAAACACAATTAAATATTTATTCAAAATTGCTCAGCCCTACTTCCAAGAGTGAATGACAATTCCTTCAGATAGACGGGCAGGAGAGAAGCAAAAGAGAGAGGATGGAAGTGCATTGAGTTACGAGAAAGCACCACTTTCTCCCTGTTAAGTTCTCTAAAACACTCACATAAACACTTATCCCTTATATTTTTAGATGGATACACAGAGCAATGTCTGAAAATCTGATTTGAAAGGGACTAATAGCAACATCTTCCCAGAAAAATTTAAAAGGTTTTTGCTGACAGTCATGAGGAGGAGAGACATTTAGGAAGGGGAATACTGACCTACAGTCTTCTGACGGACAATGCTTCGGGCCTTTTCGATGCCTGGTGAGCCAGCAGTGGTGGCACTCCGCTGTCTCATTGCTGCAGCCTGGCCTGGTTGATCTCTGCTCCAACCTTTTGAGAAGGAACGATCCACAACTTGCCGCTGGCCCTCTGAACCGATACCTTGTGTATGCACAGATGAAAGGTATTAAGGCATAAGTTGTTGGGGGGGCCAGTTCATTGGTACTTGAAAATTCCTCATGGTCACCACTGAGAAACAGTTTGAAATTACAGACAACTGATAAAACTCAAAGTTTCAGCTGGGTGTCTATGGTCGGGATACCAGACCTTGAAACGCTCAAATCAAATCAAATGGTTAAGATTAGGGTTAGGCATTGACTGGTTATGGTTAAGATTAGGTAGGGTTGGGGTTTGCTTTGTTTATGCTGTACAAATGAATGAAAGTCAAATCAGTGTTTTATGAAAATAAGTTTCATAAATTGTGCATGTGTGTAAAAGAGAGAGAGAGAGAGAAAACTAATGCTTGTTACAGATAAAATAATGTCAAAAATGGCTTTGTTTTAGACCAACTCTGTGTGTCTTTACAGGCTCTGTAAGGGTCCCCGATGATAGACCAACCTTTTCCTTTATGTTTCTTCTGTTTTTGTTCACTGAGTTTGTCAAGAGGCAGCTCATTGAGATCAACACTGTACAGGTTCCTGGCCAAAACCTAAGAAACAAAGGTAAACACTGCTTCAAAATTTTCAAACCAACTAACAGCCCAGCATGTAGGAAAAAAGACAGGAAGTTAATAGAGGCAAATATAACAATAAAACCCAATGTCAAATGTGTCATTACAGATAACAACATGAAATATGCACCTAAACTGGAATATTGATGATAAAGCAGATAAGAATTAATGATAAAGCAGCAAACACTCTTTTCTGCAGAGTTCGGATTCAAACAAGCAGCTTCCACAAGATATTTAGTTATATGGTGAGCAAACTAATAGTTCAAGGAGATTTTGCGAATCATGTTTCTTTTGTATATTTGAGGATAACATATGGTATGAAATCATGAGAGTAAAAAGTAAAAACAATTATCTCCAAGCTTAATACAAAAACCAAATTCACCCCTGTATCTGCATCGTAAGGATTTCCACATTTTGAGGATACCCCCCAACTTTGCATCTGTGTTTGTCAAAACCTGCTTAAGTGGACAGTTCTTTTCAAAACTCACTTTCGCAAACTGACTGACTGGCCACTGACTGGCCCAGCTAATGGTTACATAATCATAACTAGTACTGCTATCCACTGGATTAGAGAAAATAGTTCGATATATACAGTATGTGGCCCCCTAGAGGAGTGGACACTGTGTTGACATAAGGGTTCGAAGGCACCTGAAAAACGTAATTTTTGGTACCTTCGTCAGGGTTTCCATGGTGAGAGACCACTCAGTGACCAATTCCTCCCAGCAGGTCAGAGAGGTAAGAACAGACAGGAGGTCGTCCCACAGTTCCCTGCTTATGTAGACATTTAAGTTCCCCTTAATCCAGGCTACTATTAGTGTCTGTGTGGAAAGAAAGGAATCAAATGTTGTAACATTATATTAGAAATATTCTCTACTTAGAAAAAAAACTTGTTTAATTAGTTTATTCAGAAAATAATAATAGTAAGGCCTCTAAATACACAAAATGATCATTGTGTAAGCAGAGCTGTGCTTTAAGACAGTCTTCACTGAACCAGGCTGTGTAATAAATGAATACCACTTAATGTAGTGACAGTAATGTACCTGAAAGATAGGTCCAGCCAGTCTCCCTGATAACGTGTTGTTCTTCTTGCCCTGAGGCATAATTGATGGTGGTCTTTTCATCACTGACTCCGTCACCCTGAGGAGAACCAGTAAGATCTGCTCCCTGCCAAGTAGATACAACCATTAAAGCTAAAACCTGAGCTTTTTTTAAATAGTGGCACAGTAACGACAGTACTGAAAGCATAAAAATGTCTCTCGCTTTTTTATTTTTTATTTTACCATGTTTTGTGGTCCATGGTCTCATGCATGACAAGGCTGCGATAGATGTTCAGGACTCGCTTGCACATGTCAACATGCTCTTCTAAAAGAATCTTGATGTCGTTGGCAGGCTCCAATAGAAAAACATTAGAGGAGTGGGTGATAAATACCTGCAGACAAGAACTTAAATTATTAGGATGTTAAATTTGTCAAAAACTGTTTTAAGGA
This sequence comes from Brachirus orientalis, assembly GCA_016785285.1. Taxonomy (NCBI): domain Eukaryota; kingdom Metazoa; phylum Chordata; class Actinopteri; order Pleuronectiformes; family Soleidae; genus Brachirus; species Brachirus orientalis. The sequence continues at coordinate 1,361,566 of JAFBJR010000100.1, forward strand.
CTTTTACATATGGTCAAAAAAACAAAAGCAACAGGATGACATTTGTGTGTGAGTAAGAAAGGAAAACAGCCACTTAAAAGTTTACACGAGCACATACCTGTAGTGTAGTCTGAACTCCAGCATGTACACTGTACTCAAGCAATTCACTGTCGATCACTTTGTTCATTCCCTGACAAAATAAACAAATCTTCTCTGAGCAATAGTTTTAAAATTGGACAAAAATATCAACACTGTCTCAGCCTAAATGGAACTGAGAAAGAACATGTACACACATTTGTTCATCACATGGCCTCTCATTTATTTTTGACCCCCCCCCCAATTTCTTGAATAATGCAACAGTTTCCATTACTTGCTTCATGTAATTTCTCACCTCATCCTCTTTGTCCCTGAGCTGAGAGCCTGACTCCAGACTGGTGGCTGTGGCTATAGGATAAGGACCCTCTTCTGGCTCTTTCATAAACACTGGCTTGTCCTCCATGGAGATCCACTCCTGGTAAACACGAACCACTTTTCGCATTGCTGCTGCCTCACACATAGGAAGAAGAAATGCCTATAGTGGCAAAGAGAGACAAATAATTATCCTTTAACTTAAAAAGTACTTACATTACATAAGAAATGCATTGTATTAAGTCATAAAATGACAATGATACTTCACAACAGATTAAGGAAACATGTTAAATTGAAATACTAGCTGATAACAATGATAGATCTGATAAAGTCACTATTTACATTTTTAATTTACATTACACAAACTTACATTATGGGTTTGTGTTTTTGTCTGGTGCGTCACTCACTGCCAACACCCGGGCTGCCAGAGGAGTTAGTCAAACTCAGTTAGCTCTAGCTGCAGGGTCAGAAATACTGAATGCTACCCAACCTAATCATCACCTTTAAACCTTTACTTTTCTAGGAAGTCATTTTGAGATTAAAATCTCTTTTAGAGGCGAGACTTGGCCCAAAAACCACATTAACAACAAATAACATCAAGCATCAATAAATGCAAATTCCAGACAGTAAGAAAATAAGTCTTGGTACCCCTCTGAAAACATCTTGACAATAGAAGACAAATTGGGGTCTGTATTATAGCAGATTTGAAATGTGTTGGTTTTTTCTCAACAGGTAAGTAGTTGAGCTTCAGCAGACACACTTTCACTCTCAAACTCAGCCTGTAGTCGATATACAAAAAAATCAATCAAAAAGTATATTTAAAAACAAAACATGGTTGGACAGGTTTGTGTGTATTTGGGTATGTGCATGAACACAGTGTAACACTGGATAAAAGTGCAGCTCCTTATTTCCACGTTCCTACATACATAATGTGAAAAACTGTTATTTCTCAATCACCTGTCTAAAGATCTCTGTGATGAAATTGACGTTGGTTCTGGAGTTGGTCAGCACTCTCCTCACAACCTCCATGTCCGTCAGCTGCTCTTCATCAATGGAGCAGAGTGAGGAGGAGCTGGGTTCCCTCTCAGTCAGTGTCGATGTATTGGAGTGGCTCTGCTCAGGCTCATTTCCCATCCCTGGCCCTCCTGACAGCCCCATGCTGCCTCCTCCTGGCCCAGAGGGACCACCGGGACCTTCCAAGTGACTACCACCTCCAACACTGTCGTCTGAGCTGCCTGCAGAACGAGCTGCCAGGCCAGCTGCTGCTCGCTGGAGGTCAAAAGTAGCAACGGTAATAAAGGTAAGATGAGAAAACTAAGAGAAACAAATAATGTTGGCTACATTTATTATATCCATTGCACTTGACTCTCAACATTTTCATATAGTGAAAAATCCTTTAAACATCAGAAAATAATGTTGTTCACTTATATTTGTAATGTGTTTATGATGATTGGAAAAGTATCTCCATAATCAGCATCAGCAGCCTTGCCCATTTGGCAACCAAATTGGAGACAAATACAGCTGAACTAAGCAGCACAATATTGATGGATCACCTGTATATTCTTGGGTACAATTTCTCCCTCTGTTCCTGGGATATGTGTTTGCGTATTGGGTCGTGGCTCCAGCCAGAAGGAAACCAGCCAGCGTATAAAGATGACACGGGCCTGAAGGAAACTCTCCCTGGTGCAATACAGTGTCTCCCCACTATCCGGCTCTCTACGAACCACACTGTAGTAGGGCTTTGGACGCATCGGAGGCACATCTGAAAGAGAAGAGGAAAATCGTTATAACCTTGCTGTTGAGCCCATGAATTTGAGTGACATAGATTTACAGTGCCATGTTATTTGAGGTGATTAATAGCACTGACCCAGTATGGGATTGTAGAGGCTGGTTTCCATGGCAAAGTTGGGAAAGATGTGAGGAAGGTAAAACTTCCTGAAGTGACCAAAGAGGAAGCTGAAGCCCCGTTCATGGTTGTCTTTACAACGCCACTCTAGAGACTTGGCCTAGTGGTCACACACAAACATACACAGGCACAACTGTGGGTTATTCAGTGAGCAATACATACACAAAATGGGGTCAAGTGGAGAAGAGCACCATTGTTTTAGGGGAGAATGTTATCAGTGTGTTCATGACTGAATGTTTGTGTATGACAGCAGGAGGAGGAAGTAGCAGAATAAAAGCTCAGGAAAGGATGAAACCTATTAGAGGGAGTTAGTGACACTAGACAAATGTCAGCAACTGGTTATGTGATACATGTTTAGCTTTGCTGTCTTTAATAAAGCATCAGGACGTGTGTAGCAGTGAAAATGTGTTAGCTGTGTTAGTAAGAAATAAAGATAATACCTGGTTTACCATGTATTTCAGTAGGGCTTCTAGGAAGTAGGCAGTAAGGTCCTCCTGGTTCTTGTCACCTGACTGAGGAGGAACCAGTGGAGAGATCTCTTCTGGGGTCACCTGAACTATAGGTGGAGAGGCAGGAAGACTTACTGTTAATATTAACATGAATAGATCAATGTTGCTGGCATGATGTTATCCAAATAAAAACAAAATAAAAATGGATGGGTTTCCATTATTATCAAAGCTTTTTCTTAGGTAACTGGCTACATTTCTTTAAATAATAATTTGAACGATGAGCTCATTTATTAGTGTTACTCCACTGTGTGTGTGTGGTTGTGTGTTTATTGTACTAACTCTCTGTCAAAGTCAGTGGCGGGTTGATCAGAGTGTCCAGGGTGCGTGGCGTTCCGTGGCAGAGAGGAGCCGGGAAGCCGGGAATCAAACAGGCAAACATACAGAGCTGTTCCCGCTCAGCATTATTCTGCAATGCCTGCATCCACAACAGGAACAAGCGCACCCCTTCACGACGGATCTACAATGAGAGAAGTAGTATGGGGAGACACAATTAATGTTATTTATTTGCAGTGTTCATGATTTCTTTTTCCTCAAAATAAAGAATTCTAGGAAAGACTGAGAAGTAGAGGGTGTGCTTGTCCCCTTTAGAGACCAGAAGATTAGAATTTTAGAATCTGTAGAATATGTGCTATGATTGACACCTTACACATTTTACAGAGCAGTACCTTTAAAGAGTTCCCAGTGTGTAATAGTTTCTTGAGAATCAGCCCTGTGAAAGAAAGATAGATCAACAACATCATTCCAAAATATAGCTAACTGTGGCTATCATGGAAGTTAGGCATCAAAGAACACATTAACATTTTATGTTAATGTGTTCTTCGTTATGTTCTGCTACTAGTAGGTCACTTCACATTATATGAAATTATCTGTCAAGTAAGTGGTCAAACTCAGACAGGTGGAACATGTTTCAATGACACATAAGATTTGTGGTTTAATCTAACTGCTGTACATATGTGCAAAATGCTTGATGAAAGGAACCGAGTATGATTTGTGTGAGATACCGATGCTGTGGAACTGCCATCGGCTTTGGATTCTCTCTGGTAAGAGCTGGAGGATTTTCTGTGGGGGGGAAATGCAATTAAATAAGATAAGAAGAATTAGTTACAACAGTGAAGTACATGAGTGCTTGAATGGATGCCACAACCAAAATTGTGCTGTATGTCAAAGCGCACTTTCAGATTTCATTGGTTGGTTTGTTATTCACTGGTATAAAAACTCTTAACACAAGTAAAGCCATTATGACATTCTTAAGTAATAAGAGGTTCCATAAATCCTGTTTATTCTCCAGCTGTAATTTTAACTTTACCTCTCAAGGAAAGCCTATATTGGCCACATTCTTTTATCTGGGCTCTCACTTTACTCATGCCTTGTCCAGTCAAGGAGTGTTTATAGTGTGGAAGGGCACGTGGGCATCAGCAACACTCATGTTTGCACCCCTTTAGGACTCAAAACACCACTCAGTTCTAAGTATTGCAAAATGCCAGCACTCTTGGTGTGAGGTCAGGAATCACAAACACCTCTGCCATTTAATGTCGGCTCATAATTTCAGAGCCCTGTTCTATAGCACCTCTGAATCTAGCATTTAGTTAGGGACTGCAAAACAACAATGTATTATTCATAACCACATTTGTACCAACTGCAGCTTTGAATTTTGAATATTGTTAAAAAAAAAACTATAACATTTCATGAACGACCAAACTTACCATTCAGCCCTAAAAAGAATTTACTTAATGGTGGAATTGACTTTATTTCAACTGTGTTTTGTTATGCATAGATGCTTATTATGAAACAATACCAGCTCTGAGCAGAAGTGCCCTGTTTCTTAGTGGTGTTTTTCCAGTAACCACCACTGACTAACTGTCCTAACTGTACACTGTTGATCTGTTTCCTTAAGTCCACTATCCTACATTTCAGTGAGATTAATAAGAAGCCATGATCCAATCAGATACTGTTGTACATAATATATTGAAGGTGATTGTTAACTGAACTCTGTAGGAAACAGTTACTATTCAGCAGTATCATTTGGTCTATTTGGTATATTTCATTACCTCAAAGATGAAGAGGATTGAGTCCAGCTCCTCCCTCTGAGATTTATGACCTGAAATAAGTGCAAATCCTTAATAATCCAAAACATAATAATGCAGCTTTATAAGCAAGCATTTGTTGCTTTACAATAAAGCTGTCTTGTTACATATTTGTTGTCCACTTTGAACATCAATGAAACATACCTTTTTGCTTGAGGCTGGCCTCAATGGTGACAAAGTTTTCAAAGAAGACATAGTAGATATGGGAGTAGTTCAGGTCAAATAAATGTTTCAGCTCTGAGGGTTCTGCATTTTCTGGAAAATGGGAGAGGAAATAAAGTCTTCACTAACACACACAGTTTCAGGAGAAGGACTCCAATGTCTTTAGGGGTTAAATGTAAATGTTGGTAAGAAACTTTAAACCAAGTCCAGACAACTGCCTGCATCTATCTACAACTTCTAAAGAAGCTGTGACATGAATGACTGAAAACATTTACAGAAAACACCAGGGTCAAAAATGTGTTGTCCATAAACTTCTAAGTCCTCAAAACATCGTCTGGGTGCTTGTGTCTTTTTCACCCAATGCACAAAACAGTATGGAGTCTTACAAAAGACACAAAAAAGTAAGTAATATAATAAATAATACAGTTAAACCAGTTGACAGACTTTGTCATTTTTTGTCTTAAAGCTTGAGACAAAAGTACAAACACATTTGAATGAGGAGAAAAAGGCATGCTGTTGAAACCACACATTTCTTACATCTCATCACAGGATGTACATTGTGTAAAGTAACCTCACTGCAGCATTTTGCTCCCGTAAACATGCTTGTGTAATGTCATGCCACTAAAGGAATAGCTCACAGAGAGGTCTGGTTCCCAGGCACAGGTTAAGATATATTCTCTTGTGAAGGATCGGAAGTTTACCTAAATGTGTTCTGGACTAAATCTGTTCCTCGACACCACTGGCTGTCATTTATAGGAGGCAGACACTCTGACTCCGATATAGAGATAAAATGTGCTCAAACTAAAAAAAAAAAAAAAAAAACCACGACAGTTCAGAGGCAAAACAGAAATGTACTTCCCCCAAGAGCACAGAGGACATTAGGCTATACAATTAAACCCAAACACACGACATGATACATATTGAAAAACAACCATATATTTACTTAATCTTCCCACCCGAGGGCAATGCAATGTGTGTTACTAAAGATACAATATTGTGCAAAGGTTTGAGACACATTCATTGTTTACTCTCTGTGTGAAATTACATGTAGAGGCAGATGCAGTTATCATAGCCTCAATCCAAAGAAGAACTGTGGCGAGTTGTCCAAGATGTTTGGAAAACCTACTGGCTAAGGGCCCTGGGTGTAATCTAGTGCAAAAAGTGCAAAAAGCAAGCAGAACTGAAGATGATTTAAAGACAATGAGTGGTTACAGTAGGATAGATATGATTGAGGTTTTGTTTGCAGTTAGCTGATAAATAAAAACACTCCCATTATTTTTTTGAAAAAGGCGCTTACCCTCTATTTTAGTGCCTAAAACTTTTGCATGGTGTTATGCAATAACCTAATGTTCAACATTACAGTCAATAAAAGTGAACCAATAACCTATTAAATGAAGTTGTTTATTCTGAGGTTGCCATGATGACTTGGTGTTTTCTTTTTTTAGCCAGACTACAACTACACTCTGAATAAGAAAATGTCAAAAGCATTAAAAAAATTAAGAAAAAAAAATCCTTATAGAATTTAATTTATTGCTTTTGTATCAACATAATAACCTGTTTGCATCAAAAGGATTACAAAGAATTTAAATAGCTGCAGGGCAATAATTATTTTCATGCACAGACTATTTCAGGCATTCCCAAAAGGGGCTGAATGTGTGTCCCTGACTTACCCATTGGTCTTCCAAGTCTTACTGGACAACTCTATTTCTTAAACATTTAACTCTCTAACATTTGTTGTTTGCAGCTGCAATTGTAGTCTTGTCTACTAAGCTGACAAATCCCACATATGCAATTTTAAATAAATGCCAATAATACCCAAAATTATTATTTTTCACACCTAAGCTAACACCTTCATTACTCTCCAACTTCCCTGTATGTGGGTTGCCTTTCATTTGGTGAGGCAGTCGGAGCACATGCTGTTCCCATGACTAGCACAGGGTGCAGTACCACTACATCAGCATGGCAGCTCAGACTGCAGTTGCAACTGTCACAGAGTTTATTCACTCTCATTCATTTATAACCGCTTCATCCTCCACTGAGGGTCGCGGGGGCGCTGGTGCCTAGCTCCAGCTGAGAGAGGCAGGGTACACCCTGGACAGGTCACCAATCCATCACAGGGCCAGATAGAGACAGACAATCATTCACCTCATATTCACACCTATGGGTAATTTAGAGTGTCCAATTAGCCTAGTCCCCAAATCTGCATGTTTTTGGACTGTGGGAGGAAGCCGGAGTACCCGGTGAGAACCCACGCACACACGGGGAGAACATGCAAACTCCTTGCAGAAGGGCTCTTGTTGCAAAGGCAAGAGTGCTAACCACTACACCAACTGTGTGGTCGTCACAAAGTTAAATGTTGTTTAAAAATAGTGTTGTCCATGAAGACTTGGAGGACCAAAGGGTAAGCACAGGACACACATTTCAGAACTGACCTGTGGACCACCTCTTGGAAACCCCTGAAATAGTCCATAAAAGAATGGAAATAATTATTGCATTGCAGGTATATTGCATATTACATTTTGCTTAAAGCAAGAGTCCATTTGCAAGTTTACATATGAAAATGTGTGTGTGTCAGGATGTTGTTTTTTCAGTATTTGTGGATTATGTGAGTGAGTGCTTAACCCTGAGTTTTGGCCCTGTTATATAAAATTTGGCCTTTAGGGAAAACTAAACAGTGATCCCTAAACTATTCTATAAGACCATGTTTCTCAAACTGTGGTACACAAGCTTCCTCTGGAGGAAAATCTGAAATACTGTTAGACTGTATATAACAGAGTATGGATTCGGAGTGAAGCTGAGTAATTTTGACCAGAGTGAACAAAACAAATAATAATGATAATAATAATTAGAGTCACCTTATCTCCCACTCCATCTTAATCTAATTTCACTATACAAGTGTCTGAAGTATTTTTGAGGAAGAGGAGGACGATGAGAGAGCAAATTATCTCACTGGGAATGAATCTGCCTCCTGTTTAAAGCGTGCATAGCTGACTTTGCTCGGACTATTTAAATCATCTTAACCTCTTTTTTGCGACTATGGCAAAGGTAAACAATAGTGACAGTGACAGTGACAGCTCAAGCTTAAGAATTAAGAAAATTGCAGAATTAAATTATGATTTTCTGAAAACTATGAGATCCTACACATAAACACCACCAACACTTGAGAGACATTATTCTAGTTATTATTATTATTCTAGATATTTCCTATTAGTGCAGCAATTAACAATGCTCATTTGATTTAAGTAGTGGTTTGGCACCATAATCATTAAAACTGTGTGGTTAGCTAATGTTTCTGGGCAATATTACTTCTCACACGATGTCACTACGATGTAGTGTTTGCCTGTCTGTGATTGTTATCAAGGCCTTGAGTTCCCTATGGAATACAATGAAGGGGCACACCCATTCTCTGTCTCTCTTTCTCTCTCTTTTACACACACACACACACACACACACACACACAGACAGACAGAAAGAGAGAGAGAAAGAAAAATTTAGAGCGAGAGACCAGAAGCTCATACAATAGAAACAGGAAGTTGAGCTACTGTACTGGACATAGAGAGGAAATCATAGAGGCTATTTCCCTCTTAGGTCATTGTGTTGATGTTATGTGTGAGAGCTAGTGTGCGTGTCGGAGAGCTATATGCACAAACAACTATAATTTATTCATTATCATGACCTTGTCATGTTCCTTTTCTGTCCTAACTGTACACTGTTGCAGCAACTTATAAAGACACCCAGATTAATTCAAGGTCTCTCACTCAGGCTCTTTACTGGATGAATGTCAACAGTCTGACTAACCGGATGCAGCATCATTGTACCTTAATTTTCCTCCTTCTATAGTCAAACACTAATCCGTGAAAATATTCTATTATTTACACACAATATAAAGCATGTCTTTAAACACTAACTGTTTTATACAGAACCCCAGCAAATACACACACAACATGCACAGATGTTCATAATGTGTTTCTTCTATTTTTGTATAGTAAAGTTTTCTGTGTAGTATTGTCTCTTTTTGTAATCATTATACAGCAATTGCTTTTCTGCATCACGTATCAAACTCCATGTATTGTCGATACAAAGTTTAAAATAGCACAGATTCTGTCATTATTATGAGAAACAGCACCACTAACTTTAAAAATGGGAACATGCACAAATTCCTCTCAAGTGACCAAGGCTATGTTCCCGTAGGGATGATGAGATTACAGAAAAATGGAAAAAAAAATCTTAAAGGTTGCATTGGTGCATTGGTTTGTGCATCCCAGACAACTTTGAATGTCATATTTTTTGAGAGGAGTTTGGTGTGGCATTCCTTATATGCTGAGACTGGCACGTATAGGTCTATCTGCTTGATCAGGATTTTAAACTTACCTATGACAATTCTAAGATGTTTGAGCCTCGTCAGCACGTCCTTCTTTGGGTCCAACACTTTTTGTGTTGATTTTTTAACGTCCCCATGAGGCTTTTTGGAAAACATTCCTGAGGCAGGAGACACAAGACTGCGATGGTAGACAGCCAAGGAGGAGCTAGCTGTGTAGCCGCTTACACAGCCCCAGCTAACGATAATCTTCAAACTGTTACGGACGCCGATACTCTTGGAGCATTTATTAAAGTTACGACTTAGGGATCCTCCGCAACAGCGCGGTGAGTGTTAACCAGTATATAATTTTGTTTGTGAATACGCATTCTGTTAGAACTGAGACAAATATGCGAGACGTAGCCGAGTAAGGCATCCATCCACCGCACCTCCCTACCACAACCTGAAGGCTCGACTAGCTGCACTGCTAGCTCCGCCGTTCACTTAGAAAACATCATGGCGGGGAGCGGAAAACAAATTAATAGATAGCAGATAAATTCAACATCAAAGGTAGTTTAAGAGTATGAACATTTTGCTATCAGTTTTAAATATATCGTGTACGAGTGGTATAAAGCTACTAATATACCTTCAACATGCAAGGTGTTTACAGTTTTACTTATGTTACACTTTTGAACGCAACTCGACAATTCTACTCGAACTCTCCGCCTCAAAGTGAAGTGGTGAATTCTGGGTAGCGCAGTTCGTGGCTCGTTGCTAAAGTGTAATTGATATGAATATCAGAGACAAAGAAAACTACAGTTCCCTGCGCACGTAGAACTGCCCGTGTGTTGTTTTTAGCTTAGCTGAGACACGAGTAGAATAATTACCGAAGGAAAGAAACATTATTAAGCTCATCGTCTTCGCGATCGGCTTGGTTTGAATATTTGAACAAACGCCAAACACATCAGTCCTGTGAGTTGTGTTTCAGTTTTACACTTATTTTTATCTTTCTGTTATAAAAAGCGTTTATTTACTGCTTGCTATACAACCACTGATGGTTGCTAACGCGCTAACGTAATGTTGACCGATTAATTGTTTATTTGTCTTTTTTACCAGATTTCACAGTGAGTTTAGATTACTTGGCAGATATTTTATGACAAAAAGGAGTTGATGTAACAGTAATTACCAATAGTTAAATGGAAAAAATCGTACAACCCAAAATTAATCTTTTGTTAATCACACAAATACACAAAGGTAAAGAAACAAAAAGAATGCATTCACCAACTAGTAAACTGTAATAATTTGTAGTTTCTTTGATCTATCAATGAGCATTTTGGTGATGCTCATATGACTGGAATGCATCAGGAGAGCAATAGTTACATTTACAAAGTATTTAGTCTTTAATGTTAAAACTCTCATCCCACCCATGTATTTCGTTCTCATCTCAAGTGTAAAATGACACTTGTCCAAAGACACTTTGGAACTCTAACACATACAATGCAGTTATGTTTGTGCAGAGGAAAACATGTGAGCTGTAACCATGCATTAAGGAAAATATGCATTATGATGCATGATGTACTCAGGAGTAACTAGAGGAAGCACTCATAGAGCTCAATCCACTGTCAAGACTACTCAGGGTACACATCAGGATCTCCATCAAAATCTAGTAATTTCTTCCTTGAGCCATAACCTACAGTACCCTGAAATGTCATAAAAATCTGTGGTACAGTATAATTTTGAGTTGTTTGTAATGATGCTGCTCAAATGGCAAATACAGATAAAAACATAGCCTCCATCACAGAGGAAAGAAAGATGCTTAGTGGATGTAAAGTGGGAATATACCGCAAGACTTTTTCTTTTAGCATTTAGTTGTCAAAAGAGGCTGACATTCAAGTGATCCACTTCCATGTTAAATGTTTTTACTGTACATCATCAAGAACACTCAAGAACTTTGAGCTGCGGTGGAAACAGAAACCACACAGTGATAAAAGTTCCTGGAAATGTTGATGAAAGGGGGCTATTTTCTTTTTCACTGACACTACCAGCCTGAAGTTAATTCGACATCATGCCAGTGCACCGTGACCGGGAGAAGAAGGAGAGTACAGCAGAAGAGATGGAGGTAGAAGATCAGGATCAGGAGGCGTCCACTTCAGAAGAGGAGGATTCTGACACTTCCTCTGTCTCTGAGGATGGAGATAGCTCAGGTGAGAAGAATTAGAGGAACATTACTATTCTAGTCATATTGTAATGTTTGGTATATATTAAGAAGAGCAAGGATGAATTAATTTTTTTTTTCTTTTTGGTACTAGTTTTACAATCTGACAAAAGCACCAGACAGAAGGAAAAAATGTGAAAATTGAAATCAAATTAGAGTCAAAAGAAAAAGAAATAAATCAATAATTAACTGGATATTATTATATATTATATATATATTATATATAATTAAAAGGATATTTCAGATGTATATGTTGGAGAAACAGTTAACTATAATGTACTTAATGGCTCTTTTGAATTCAGTACAGATTAGAGCTGCAATTAATGTGTTATTTTGGGACTTAAGTTAAGGGCAGTTTGGATAGATTTACTGTTTATAATTATTTAGGTCAAGCAAACATGTGTTTAGCATCACCAGGATCAACTCTACTTTCCTGTGTAAGTATTGGGATTTGTTATCTATAAAAACATTAAAGCAAGAACACAGTATGTAAAAATCAAAACAGTTTGTCAGGAGAAATATTATGTTGGAAGCTTTGTCAGGTTTTACCAGTCAGCTCCTGAGCCTCTTTTTCCTTCTATCACAGTTCACTTTCGTAATACCTTACCTATTTCATGTTTTTTTTTTCCAGAAATGGACGAGGAGGACTGTGAGCGGAGGAGAATGGAATGTCTGGATGAAATGTCCAACCTGGAGAAACAGTTCACTGATCTCAAAGACCAGTAATATTGACAATGAAATAAAAAAAAAAAAAAGAAAATCACAAATAGTAAATGAGTTGTTCCAATACTCATATCTGTGTCTGTGTGCAGGCTGTATCGTGAGCGTCTAAGTCAAGTGAACAGTAAGTTAGCAGAGGTAGAGGCTGGTCGGGCAGCAGAATATCTGGATCCTCTGGCTGTACTGCTGGAGAACATGCAGGTTCGCACCAAAGTGGCAGGTAATTTCAACACACACACAAACTTGTTTTTTTATATTAGTGAGGACAAATCTTTGGCATAATGCACCCCCTACCCTTAATAATCATAACTAATTGCTAAATTTTAACCCTTAAACTTAACCTACTTAACCTATACAATTCAAATCATAGCCCTACACTTTAGCAGTTTTTCAGAAATGAGATTCTGCCTCATTTGGACCAGGTTTTGGTCTCCATGAGGACTACTGGTCCTGACAAGGCCAGTGTTTACGCCAGAAAAGGTCTTAAAGGGGTGACAAATACAAGACACACAGACATACTTATTTTGTCACACACATACTATTCTCTCTCTCTCTCTCTCTCTCTCTCTCTCTCTCTCTCTCTCTCTCTCTCTCTGTCTCTCTCAGGTATCTACAGAGAGTTATGTTTGGAGTCTGTAAAGAACAAGTATCAGTGTGAGATCCAGGCAGCATGCCAGCACTGGGAGGTTGGAAACATACACACACATATATGCATATCTCTCTTTAGTTAATGCATTCCCTAGTACCTTACCCTAAACATCTCAGCTAAATGCCTAAACATAAGAAGAAAAAAAAAACTGCGTGGATTTAATTTATATGATAAGCTCAAGTATCTGTGGCTTTTATGGCTTTTATTTAATCTTACCATGCTCCGTTTGTACAACAGTGTCCTCTTAATGCAGTGAAAGAGTCCCGACTGTCATCCAGCCCAAGCAGCACCTGTTAAAGAAAGACACACATGCTTAATCTCAGCTGCAATCAATTCATACTGTACATCAATCCATCCATGCACTGATCTTCTATGTATATTCATTTCCACGTCTTAAACACATTGTGTTCCGTTTTTTTGTTCATTTAAAACATTTCAACTTAACATGAATTTACTTCAGTCCACGTACTTGTCACTGTACTTAATGTATTTGTATTTAACTGTTGTTTTACATGATGTGGTGTGTGTGTGTGTGTGTGTGTTTAGAGTGAGAAGCTGCTGCTGTTCGATACGGTGCAGAGTGAACTGGAGGAGAAAATCAGGAGACTGGAGGAGGACAGACACAGCATAGACATTACATCGGGTACTACACACCGAACACAGTCATTACACTGTGTCATGTCATGATTCATTTTAACTTTGTGTTACTCAAAAACCACCATATATTCATGTTCAGTGCATGTACAAAATAGTGTAATCTCTCTGTCTATCTTTGTCTGCATTTGTCTATCAGAGCTGTGGAATGATGAGTTGTCTGGGAGGAAGAAGAGGAGAGATGCTTTAAGCCCAGACAAGAAGAGGAGAAGACCCTCTGTGGTTTCAGATATCCTTTTACTGTTAATGCCTCTACTGCTGGTCAAATTGATACTGCTGCTAATTGAAAAAAAAAAGAATCAAATTTTAAGTCATTCCTGCACCCTATGGAACTATCCTTAACCCTGGCCACGCCCATATATTGTTTATATGCTTCCTGACTTGGACATCCTGGAGGACTGGACAGCCATCAGAAAGGTGTGTGTGTGTGTGTGTGTGTGTCCAAGTGTGTATATTCAAGTGATAGTTTCGGTTTAAGTGGGGTTGTATGTAGCACTGACACATAGTCAGTGGTGTTTAAGCTGCTGGCCCCCCTGCACCTAGATCTAGCAAGAGACATGCTCAATCTCAGTGAAAATGTGGCTGCCAGCTAGGACACAAGATAAAACCACTTAAAAGTGATTTTAACCACTTAAAAAAGTCTCATCTTAAGTCTATAATATCTTTAAAATGCATTTTCCACTTTACCCCACCTTTAGACTTTTTCCTACTGAAAAGTGGCTTGTAAACTGCTTACTTTTTCGCACCAATGTCCTTTAAGAAAATTTGTGTTTTTACGTAGTTGGGACACAGGAACTGATGGTCTATGGGCATAAACTTCCATTTCCAGTTGGAAAAGGTGGTCTGATGGATAAAGATAAAGCAGTGGACATATTCATAAGATACTGACGCAGATTCTGTTAGGTGAGCTTTGAGTTAATCGCCTAAAATCAGTTTCTCGTCAAGATCCTGCCGGCAGGCATGTTGTCAGTGAGAGCAAGCCTCTGTATCTCACGCTGGTTCTAAGTGCAGTCAATAGCTTCGACAACCACACTTCAAAAAACCTGAACTATCACTTTAATATATGGAGATGTGTCTTGTAACTGTGCTGGTATAATTAACTCCAACAGAATGTTCATGCTGTTTTCCAGGCCGTGGCTACGCTGGGTCCCCACAGAGGGAAAGCCGACTCAGACAGCTCTGCGTTCCCATTCCGGCCGGATCGAAACAGACCCATACTCAACTGCTGAGGCACACGCTCATTCCCTGACGCACACACAGTCACACATTAGGAAAGAAGCGAAAATCCACAGATATTTGTCCAAATCCTCCCAGAATCCACTACACTGCTTGGGTGAAGTCTGGAGTCCGCCTCTCATGCTAAGAGGCACGCATGCATGCAAGGACTCACAGGTTTGAATCCCCCCTTAAAAGACAAACAGGATTATCATTAAAATGAAAGGAATGGCCACACTTTCCGTGTTCCACGTCTGCGGAGGGTTGCGTAGTGAATGTGCACAGTCACACACATAACGAATTTAACATCGCACATACACGTGGCTATTATGACTTGAGCCTAATGGCATCGGGGTTTCATTTACTTATTAAAATGAAGCAGAAGGCCAATTCTCCCAATTGTTTACACAAAGACTTCTGTTAAAAAAAATTCTAACATGATTTAAACCCTGGACCATGTTTACATGTCTACAACAACATTTCATACAGAGCTTTTTAAGATTTTACACAAAAATGAATACTTTTTTTTTCAGTTTACCGTTAAAGGAACAGTTCAGGGGTTTTGAAGAGTGGTTGTATGAGACCATGGATGTAACCTTGGTGAAAATGTAGCTGGCAGCAGAGACAGAAGTTTTAACCACTTAACGAAAGACTCAATTTATGTCAGTTTAAGTCTACGATATCTTAAAATTATATTTATAGCTTTATCTCGTTGTTAGACAGACTTTTCCAACAGGAAACTAAAGTCTGTCTAAACTAAACTCTCTCTCCCTCACCAAAGTCTATAGAGAAAATCAGTGATTTTACATCGCAGCACACAGGAGTGGTTCATCCACTGCTGCCTCCATCAATAAGTTCAAATGTGTTAATTTGTGATTTTAGTGTTTGGAATCCTTTGTTCAGATTGACCTCAGTGACACAAACTTGTCAAATGATGCAGCAACAGACCAGCAGCTCCTGTGTTTCCGTGAGCTAAAAATCACAGATTTTAACCTTTGGCTTTGGTGTCGTAGAGTGTGTTGCTTACAAACTTCAGTTTCCTGTTGCAAAATCTGTCCAACAGTGAGATAAAGATGTGAATATATTCTTAAGATGTTATAAGCTGATGTAGAATTTATTAGCCGAGTGTCTGTGTCTCATGCTGGTTTTTCAGCAACAGCGGCCACTCACAGCTCAGTCAGTGCCTCATACAAATGCAATTTAAAAAACCTGAACTATGCCTCTTAAGTTTTTAACCTCCCAGAATCAGATTTTCTATGATGGTGTTAACATCTTATACATTAAGAGGTTTACATGTACACTCTGATGTCTTGTTTGTTTTATGTGTTTTTATATGTTTTACAACTAGATAACTATCATTCAATATGGATGCTGTCAAACAGGCGGACCTTGCAGTCATGCACTGTTCAAACTTACGTTGCTGGAGCATTAAAGGTTTTCAATTCTCAGGCACCACATCACTGTGTGTAATTGCAGGAACTAAGGTTTTTAATCTCAGACACAGCAGATTATCGGTATTGTCATCTTTAGGAAATGTTGATTCATACATGAACCTGGTAGATTGTCCCCTGACGTTTTGTTTTAAATTTTTGTACCTGTATTTTTATAAAGTGTTAGTTTATGTATTATTTGAGATGAATAATTAACATTTTGAGAAGTTGTTTATATGTCGGTTTGTACAGTTTAGAAAGCAGGCACACAGCAGTGCCTCCATTTGATGTGTTGTTCACTCACATTTCACTGCATCGTTCTTCAGGTTTTTCTCTCATGTTTGTAGGAGCCGCTGTGAGGAACTGATTTCTTGTTCCCACATGTATAGCAGAGAAAATAAGAAAATAAACATTTCTAGATTGAAGGCTTATTAGATTTCTACTTTTTAAGTTTTTTAACTCACCCTTTCCATCCTCCAGTGAATAGTTTTAAGCCACCACCTCCTGTGTTGGTAATATAGTGGGTAGAATGGTGTGTTTCAATTGAATTCAAGGGCAGAACCATAGACAGCATCAATTGAACACCTGCATTTCTTAACTTTTTTGACTCACTGAACTTTTTCATAAAGATTATTGATATACGATATTTTCAGTAGGATAAGATTCGTTTTCTAAAGTGAATTGAAAGCCAAATGTTACACAATCATTATAGGAAAAAAGTTAGGGTAAAATATAAAGTCAAATAGTAAGGTATCACTTCATAGTTATATACGAGGTATTATTCCAGTGTCATTCTGCTTATTGCATCTACCTCTACACATTCTCTCAGTTACACACTTTTTTATATACATGTAAATGCTTCCTTCCTTATCACTGTACTGCATTCATGGTTGTGATTTGTGCTGATTTGTCAGATTTTTTGTAAATTTTGCAACAATGACCGTAGACTGTACAGAGGTGCAACAAAAACAAACTACTGTGTGTTCTTCCAATCATACCCTTCCACTGGATCTTCACAAATACAATCCAGCTTCTTTAGTACAGCATGATGAACAAACTGCCATTTAATATTACAGATACTTTATCATTTTTGTGATGTGAAATATACAAATTGATATTTTTTGACAATTTGTTATGTACTGGATACATCTGTGTCTTTTTTGTTAATGAAGTTGATGGGTTTTTAAGAAATAAACATTGTATATTTGCTTTGTAGTCTGTTTATAATATTTATATTATTGTGTATCTTGATAGTAAAATGTATCACCAGAACAAAAGGAGCCTCTTTGAAAACTTTCAGTACTCGGGTTCTTTGCCAGTGATTGCCAGGAGTAGCATGAAACAAAGAGGAACCAGAATTACACTAGTAAAATAAGTATGTTCTAACCATGGATGTATTATGAGAAGAGCAACAGAATTTAACAGTAAGGTGGAGACATTGACAATCCTACAATCTTTATTTATAATCACTTTTTACAAAATTCACATGATGATTATCACTCTATTTCCAATCAGTCTATCACACCCCCCCCCCCACTGACTGTCAACATGTGTCACATTTTGCTTTGACCAAACACAAACGTCTTTTGTACGTCACTAACAAGATCAAAAGTACACTTCATCTGTGTCTCCAAATCCTGCGGGAAGGTCAGCAAAATTAACTTATCCACTTTCATTATATTTTACATGTATTTAAAATTTGACCTGTGCAGAAACTTGGAGAGAGTTACTTCTATACTAAAGGGATAACATTATGGCCAGGGACTGTTTAGATTCCTCTATCTGTGCCACTGGGACAAAATGCCTGATTCCATACATTAAGAAGCCCAGTTTTCTGCTACATGTGGCATGTCATCATGCATACTTTTCAACCTAAGCAACAATAAAAACCTTTCTGGCATTGTTAAGCTCAAAAAGACAATTTCTTGTTCACATGGGAACTCTCTCTTTCACACACACACACACCTCGTTGCTGTAACCATGACTTCACAACAGCACAGAAGAAGAAACTCGATGGGAAGAGAGTCAATGCTCCAGTTTCCAGTCTGTCAACATTATTTAATAAATATGTTAAATATGAGTGGAAAACTGCAGCCTGCCTTCCATCCATCTACCACCAGAACATTTAATATTTAAATCACAAATGTATCATCTCACATCTGCAGTAGAAACCTGGTCAAGATCAAATGGCATCTTCAGGTGAGGGTCTGTGCTCTTCAGGCAACTGGCTGTGTGGTTGGGAGGGGAGGGACTGCTGAGGAGGAGGAAGAGCCATGGATGGAGGTGGGAGGCTGTTGGGTGGAAGGGACCGCATGGGGGGAGCATAGTGAGGATGAGGAGCTGGAGGAAGTCCACCAGAAGGGAAACGAGGAGGCAACATCATTCCTGGAGGTGGAGGTGCCCATCCTGGAGTAAGAACCCAGATAACAAGGAGTCAAGTTTAGGTAAATCTAATCTACAGATACAGTAAGATTATTGCAACAGCTTACTAGGAGGCATCATGGGAGGAACCCCCGGGCCCCTGGGAGGGTAGAAATCAGGAGGTGGGGGTCCATACAGAGCTCTACCAGGAAAGGGACCATCCATAGGGCCCAGTGGAGGTCCAGGTGGGAGCGGGGGCCCCATTCTCAGATCTGCTTCAGGGGGAGTTCTTCTTTCCCCAGGACCTGACTGCTGAAATAAGATAAATGTTACAGAATCCCAGAATCCCAGATTACACATATAAACCAGGATGGTTTTAATCAACTTTTTTTCTGTTGGGACCAAACCAAGTCCAAGAGAATTTTGACATGCGTCCTGTATTTTTGTCCAAGCCCAGCCCAAACCCGACACAGCTAGAGTTATCGTTACCTCCAGAGGGGATGCAACTATGGGCCCCATGAACACACACACACAGATGCACACAAGTCAGGGGCTTCATTTATAAAGCTTGCATATGCACAAAGGATGACGTACACCACTTTCTACACAAACTTTGGGATTTATAAAGAAGGATAAATAACTAGTAATATGATGCCACAAGGTAAAATAAATTTGAATATTACTGCTCACCACAAGATTTTGTTTGCACTCACGGACAAGAAGTATTCTTAAACAAATAAACAGCTACCTGCTTGACTGATACTCCCAAAAACACGGACCTTCATACACACAAATGGTCAAGCGTAGCTTTTGTGACACAGTCACAGAAAGATTTACTTGTGTCTCTTACCTCTCTGTGTTCCTGTTCACCAGGTCCAAGGCTGTTTTCTCTGTATGGCCCATCTGTAGTGACAATATACATTTAATATACATTTTCACTAGCCTCTTGCAGTGTGTAAATTTCATTATGTACTGAACATCAGTTCCAGATGGGACCACGATCTTGCAAAGATAAGCTTCTCTAAGTAGATTCTGGATACTCACCTCCCATGTCAGCAGGGTGAGGAGGTCCTGGTGGTGGACCAGCAGCAGGGAAACCCCTAAGATGGGGGGGAGGGGGGCCAGGTGGGAGGGAACCAGGTGGAGGCAAAAGACCCAGAGCTCCTGAAGGTGGAGGAGGTCTTCTGTACACAGGACCTCCAGGTTCAGGAAACATGTAGCCTAAGAAAGAGAGAGATGGTGAGTTACATTTAGATGGATTTGTAATTAATTATCTTCCCAAAGCTGTGCCTGAGACTTTTAGAAATTAAAATTCAAGTTTTCAGGTACACTTATTACAACTTTATCTCAGAGCTTCATAGACATCAGGTGTTTCCAATGTCAAACTCAAAAAGCAGTAAGACTACATACACTGTAAAGATGCGTTTTGCATTCACATGGCTGCAAGTGCAACTATCAACCTTAAGGTGAGGTGAGGAGGTGCATGCTGATTTAACTTCATAGCAAAAAAAAAACAAAACATAATGGATGCAATTGAAAGGGATTTCAAAACGGTGTGCAGACACAATGCAGCAATACCTTTAGAACATGATATATTCTGCCACAATAGCATTACAATGCTAAGAGTGCACAGACATGCTTACAAATTAATGGATAGTTTATGAGACAACAGAAATCCTGCAGTGTCTCATTCAAGCACCTCTCCTGAAAGTGAAAATTTGTATAAATACAGTAAACGTAAATATTAAATGTAGGATAGAGCGATTTCATTTACATTTATAGTCAGCACAATGCATTTTATCTGTCTAGGTTCCCCTTCAAAGAAATTGTATAGTTACTGTAAACACAGGAACTCTGTGAATAAATAAAATAAATTCAACAATTAACAACCACAAAAAGCAATAGTGTAAGTGAAGTCATCCTTTAAAATATATCACATTCAAGGAAAAAACTTGTGCACTATAAAAAAATCACTTTCGCAACTGTAAAAGGGTTTCAAACTAGATCAAAGAAATGAATTAATAATTTCTATTTGATAAATATGATCTAAAACACATTGTTCATGAGGCAAGTCTTGGCTGGTCAGGCTCTATGGCCGTCTTTTAATTTCCCACATGTGTACTAGGGCTGGGTGATACTGACAGCACTTTTAATTTTTTAAAATTATAGCCCAGTATATTTTGGTTGAAAAGTGGTAAAGTATACAATACCAGTTAAAAGTGTGGACTACATTAAATGAGAAGGTGCGTCCAAAAATTTGTGTACAGTCTTTTAGTGTATATATGTATTTAAATGGTACTGTTTAATCCTCTACTGTGTTTGAAAATACATCAGTGTAATTTAAAAACTATACTGCCCCAGTCCTAATGTATATAGACACACACATACCTGGAGGTCCTAGGGGACCAGGTGGTCCTGGTGGGGGACCCCTGCGATCTCTCTCCCATGAGGGAGAGTTTGAGCCACTGTCTGAATGAGGACCTCCACTACGCTCCAGCTCTCCTTGGCCACCAGGGGGCTCTATGGGAGCACGGCTCACTGTGGATAAAAGAAACCAGAGGAAAACAGTGCAAGGGGAAGATGGAGAAGGGGGAGGTTTGATTTGGGGGTGGGACACGCCAAATAATGGAGAGAGAATTAGTGAGAGGGCAGAAGAGAAAAAGAGAAAGTACGAGAACATTATTTAATGCACATCACAGTTACATACTTTTCCACATGCATTCCCAAAATGCCAACAGCATGCCAGCATTCACAACACACCATGCTACTACATGTGTTTCAGCAGCGTCTACAGTCCATGCAGCAGCCAGCTAATGACCTCCAATAATAATAATTTTTTTTTTATATATATATATTTAAAGCATAGGAAAAAATATGAATTCGCTCTTTAAGTAGATCAGTCTTTTTCCTAGTTTTGTGAATACCTATAGGTTAGTGTATATTGTGTATACCTCTAGGAGACAATCTAGCAGGAGGTCCATCCATTAGTGTAGGAGGAGACAGAAAAGCTCTAGTTTCAGAAGCTGGTCGACCGAGAGGAGAAGGACCATATGGTGACCTTTCACCTACAGATAAAGGGGAGTTGTCTAAATGCAAAGTCAAAAAAATCAGTGGTTCATTTTGTGTGTGTATGTGTGTGTGTTCACCTCTGAAAGGCATTGGTCTTGCAAGACTGTTTAAAGCGTATGGATCTTTATCAAGGGTGTCTAATTTGAACTGCGTGTCTGTCAGCCTAAAAAACAAAGGGAACATCTTAAGTTAATACACAATATAATATTTTTAGGACTCAACTTTGCAAAGTAATGTATAAAATATATTAAATAGCATACAGATACAGTTTTTGTCAAATGAGCAACAAACTTACTTCTGTCTGAGGAGAGCATTCTCTCTCCTGATGTCTGATAGTTCTCTTTCTGCTGCTCGCGCTGCAAGCTACAATAACAAGACAACTTCAGTAATATGACATGAAATATATCCTGTGCATGCAAATATATGGATATTGTCAAGATGCATGTGCCCCAAATATAACATTTAACTAAGTACTTTGTACACAGCATTAATAATGGAGTTG
This sequence comes from Brachirus orientalis, assembly GCA_016785285.1. NCBI lineage: Eukaryota > Metazoa > Chordata > Actinopteri > Pleuronectiformes > Soleidae > Brachirus > Brachirus orientalis. The sequence continues at coordinate 1,383,726 of JAFBJR010000100.1, forward strand.
GAAATGGAATGTAAAGGAAAATCAGTTACAAATAAAAATGTTCCACCAGTATAACATTAAATATGGTGTGTGCTGCAAGGTTGACTGATATTGTTGTATGCTGTTTCTTCTATGTGGGAGTTTTACTAACCCAGTTATTGTGAGCCTTCTTCTCATGTGCTGATATTTGGGTCTGGTAGGACTGTTTGGTTTTGTCCAGCTCTTCCTCCATCTCTCCAGCTCTTTGTCTGTAGAAGCACAGTGAAGTAAGACAGCATGTATGTGTGTGTGTGTGGGAGGACCTCACACAAAATACTGTTAACATGTTTAGTAGTACTTGAAAGATGCAGCTACCTGTAGTTGTTGAGTTCTTCCATGGCCAAAGCAATGTTTTTATCAGCTTTATTTAATTTCTCTTCTTTCTGCAGACGGTCCTTCTCCTCCACTGTCAGCAGTCTGCAAACACACATTAATCAATTAATTACTTTTTCTAATTTCTCAATTCTACTGATATAGCTAAACCTTTCTGTATACAGTATGTGCCTTTATCAGTGGGCCTGTACCTGTGCAGCTTGAGTTCGTTCTCGTGGTACATTTCTGTCATAATGTGGAGTTTCTGTTGTAATCGTTGGACCTGAGCACACAAGTACAATTTATTAATTCAAATACAAATTACAAAAGTACAACATCAAACTAAGGTTTCCAGCTCAGTGAGTTCAGAGGTCTGCTATGGTCTGTGCTACCTGAATACCATCATCCACGCGTGTCCAAACAGTATGCTTGTACACTATGCAGTATTCTGAGTGCAACCCAAAAATTATGCACATGCTCTAGGTAGGATAATACAGTGTATTAAATAGAATGTTGGATCTTGATGTCTTGCATGGCATGCAAGACCAGCATGAACCATCATTAAGTCTAAATGGAATCACAGGTGTGTGTGCATGATAGAGCATGGATACAGGACCTGTTAGGTTTGGACAAAAATCCAAAAATGATTGCTACTCTTGAAGTTCAGTCACTTTAAGTGACATGGTAAATTTCTATTAGTGACACATAGAGTAATAAAGGTACAATAAGTAAAAATAAGCGATACCAAATAGAAACTTATTAATGATTGACCTAGTGTTTCTGTTTATAGCTGGGGTTTTCTATTTATGACAGTAAACTGAAGACAATATATAGCCAGTTGACGCCATCCACAGAGGATACTATCCCTTTCCTCCACAACAACTCAAAATAAAAATATTTAAGATTCTGTAAATAGTGATCAGCAGTTACAGTTCAATAATAGTTGATAAAATTGATAAAGAAGAACTGATGATCAATAATGCTGATATTTTATTATACTCATACTTGCTGGGGATAACTCAGACAGTGTGTGACGTGTGAGCATGCACCTGAGCATGCACGTATGTTCCTGGGGCTAATAGTTGCTTCTTCCTGGATGTAACTGTAACTTTTTTCATTTGCTGTAACCATAAATTAAGGATACATCTACCTGCGTGACGGTCAGATTAAGCTTTGAATTAATTTAAAAGTGTTGGGTTCGGGTCGGGCTCAAATAAAAATAAAATGCAGGACATGTGTCGGGTTCATACAATATTCTCTGGCTCGGACAGAAAAAGTTGGACCAAAAAAAAAAACTCTAATGCATGAGCATAATCCTCCTGCAACTCTGCTGACATGGAATGCATAATCGTATGGACAGGGCTCAATACACAACTGCATTCAGCTACCTGATCAGAGTAGTGCCCAGCATCTGACTGCAGAGACAATTTTTCATCCTCCAGCTCCTTTATGCTCACTAAAGGGGAAATAAATACAAACAAAATACACAGTGGAACTGAAACACAACTTTAATCCTAATGTCTACTGTATAATACACACAATTTTGTTGCGACAAAATGTGACTGGGCTATTCGTTATTTCACTTATTAGTTAGAAATTGCTGACAGTTTTATTTCATCGGCTTACATTTTGTTTGACTTATTCTGTATCAGAACACTTGACGGCAACCTGAGTAAAACAGACATTGGTGTTAAGTTGACTCACCTTGCAGGTCTTCCTTAGCTTTGATTTCATCATTCAGTTTGGCAAAAACTCTGTCCTTGTCTTCATCAACTGATTTGAGGTCTGCATTCAGCTAAAGAACCGACTATTAGTAGGTTTGGAGAACACTTTCAATTCAGTACTAAGCTTTCTTATCAACTAGCACTACATCATTTTATTCACCTACCTTAGCAGCATAAATAAGCGTCTGGGCTTTTTGGAAATGGCTTTGTGTATCCGTTACGTTCCCTCTTCTATTCTCTTCTTTTCCTGCTGCCCCGTTGGACGTCTCTTTTGCTGCTCCTTCCTCACTTCCCTCATCCTCAAGATCTGAATCCAAAGCTTTCATTCTCAGCAGGCAATCTGTCAAAGACTGTAAAGCACACAAACATTTGTTGACAAATAACTTTCCAATAAAACTAATCATATCAATCAGTTCAAACTAAGTTAGTATCTTTACTAAACATTTAAGGACAATATGCAGTTATTAACCACTGTATATTGTGATTAAAGCAAAAGCAAACCCTACCATTATGCGCTGATCCTTTTTGGCCACATCCTGCTGCATTCCACCGTAGGTGACCTGACATCTTTGCATCTCCTCCTCCACCTCACTCACTCTTTCTGCCCATCCCTCCACTTGTTGCCTCAGCTACAGAGAAAAAAGGGAGAGATGGGGAAATAAAATGATGGTGCAAAGAACAAGAGGAATAGAAAGGTAAAACTAGAGATACAAAATATGTCAAGACTACAGATAAAGAAAGCACTGAATCTGATAATTATAATAAATGTTGCATTCAATCCTAGACTATACCATATATACTGCTATATTTTGAGTGTGCACACCCTCCTACCTGAGCATTGCTCTCCTGAAGCAGTCTATTCTCCTCTCCTGCTGTTTCCAGGTTCCTGTCTAGTCTATCACTGTTCATGCTGTAAACTTTCAGAGTAGTTTGGCCCTAAAGGATACAGACAGCTGTCATGTCACATGAAAAACACAGGAACACAGCAAAGGTGGAGAAAAAGAGAAAGCAGATGGGGAAGTAAAGGGAAGACAGAGAAATAGTGACTGCACCTGCTCTTCCTGTGACTGGAGGTTTTTAATTTCTTCTTCATGTGTTTTCATGCTCTCTTCAAGAACTGCTACCTGGAGAGAAAAGAAATAATCCACTTAATCAACACCAAATTATACAATTGATTCTCAAGTAACACGGTACATTAGACTTTCATAGTTTGCTAACTGATGATATCAGTGCATGCTCCTACCCTTCTTTCTTGCTTTATCCTGTGCTCTTTCTGCTGGTCAAGTTGAACCTTCAGTTGATCAAGATCCCTCTCCAGCTCTTTTTTAGAATGGTCCAACTCTCTGGCTTTCATCTGGAACATTAAGAAAACAGAACATGTTTTTTACACACTTAATAAAACCAAGATTTTATTTGTCACAAAACCTACAAATTGGCATAAGTAAAACTTAAATACATGTTTCCTAGTAGAGTACCACTGGTCAAGTGAGCACAATACCAAACAAAAAGGTTGTACAAGTTACGCTGTCTTTATTTCCCTTCAATTATTGCAAATGCATCCCTTACCTCCAGATGTTCTGTCTTTTGAGTTTGGGCCAAGACGCCAGAGTTTCTCAGTGACTCCTCCACTTCATCATACTACATAATGGCAGATATTAAGGAAACATGAGAGGCTAAATGTTGACATGACCATCAAAACAATATGCAAATTCTTCAGGTTTTGAAATTAAGTGCATGAAAAGTTGAGGACAAAATTATAGGGCCGCCTATGAAAAATTCATTGTTTTATATGTATCTCCCACGTGGTGTTAAACAGAGCAAATAATTTTTAACACAGCTTTTTTAAACATGGTAGATTTATTTTGGATGCTTCCATTATTTGACTTTGCACACAAAAATGAAATAATTCCACAAAATCAAGAAATTGACAGGGTCAAAATTATTAGTCCCCTTAAGAACTGACTTTTTTTGAGCCATAGCACAAACCACTGTTGTGCAATTATGTGCTTAACTGTGTAATGCTTAAAACTTTAAAAATCTTAAACTTTTCTCCCAATTCACACACAGTATAAAATCTTCAGTAAGAATTTGAGCTATCACTTGAGAAAGCATTGTGCCAAAAACAAATGAAATCAGTTTAGAAAAATGATTGCTGATGCTCACAACGCAGAAGGGTGTACAGAAGGGTATAAGTTATCACAGTGTTTCCAAGTGTCAAGAACTGGAGAAGCATCATGAAGAAATTCAAAGAGAGCCATACAATACAGAACAAGTCTGGCAGAGGTAGGAAGTGAAAGATTTCAGATTAAGATGTGTCTAAAGACCAGAGTACAACTGCCAAGACACTAGTGAAGGACTTCGCCAAATTTAGGAATTGTAGAAAGATTATGACTGGAGAAAGATTATACATACTAGAAGCATGTACTTTGGTCAGATGAGACAAAGCTAGAGCTCTTTGGCCACAGAGACATTGCTGATGTTTGGAGAAAGAAGAGAGAGGCATATAACCCAAAGAAAAAGAAGAAAGAAGAAACCAATATCTTCTGAGACAAACATTTTAGGGTCAAATCAAAAGACAGCACTAACTAAGATCAGTTAAAAACATTCACTGTTGTGTGTTAGACAGATTTGGCCCCTATCCACCAGTCACTCAGCACTGACACTAGTACCAACCTCTTGTTGACATTTGCTCAGAGATTCCAGAACTTTACATTTCTCATCTAGTAACTGTGCAACCTGTGCAGCCATCCACCTCTCTTTACCTGAAAAACAGGGAATGCAAAACTTAAATCCAAATCTAAATGACTGAAGTACTTAACCTTCAACTCTTTCTGCTATCTGAGTTAATGAGTTCAGAAAGTGGTTAAATGAGCAATGAAATGTATTGTATTAGTTTATTTATTTCTGTCGAGTCGTAACAATGTGAAACCAAGATGAGAGCTTACTTCGATACATTCTGCTTTTGACCTGTGGGGGGGGAAAAAAGAAATCAGGCATGAACCAGAGTTGATGAGTTTCTCTCTCTCTCTCACTCATATACACACACACACACACACACACACACACACACATACACACACACACTACCAGTCAAAAGTCTGATGGTTTTTCTTTATTTTCATGACTATTAACATTGTAGATTCTCACTGAATGCATCAAAACTATGAATGAACACATATGGAATTATGTAGTAAACAAAAAAGTGTGAAATAACTCTAAATATGTTTTATATTTTAGATTCCTCAAAGTAGCCACCCTTCGCTTGTTGACAGTGCTGCAAACCATTGGCTTTCTCTCAATGAGCTTCATGATTCATTACTTTGAGAACTGAAGTTCTGTCAAAATTGCAAAAACTTTGAATGTGGTAGGGTGTCTGAATGTGGTGGTGTGTCTGGTAGTGCAGTATACTCACAGAGCTATAACATCTACAGGTGAACAAAAGCACTGTCACCAGTCCCACCAGACAAGAGACGATGACTGGTTCCCATGGAACCCCATACAGGTCAGGCCCGGGTCTAATGTCATCGGGCAGTGACGAGACAACCTGAATTAAAAAAAAATGGACACTATGTTTTACATTAAGGAATGGTGATGAGGTTTAAATAATAAGGACGAGAATGGTTCAATAAACAGCTGTTACAGGAACGTGGGAAAATATGTACATAAAGTGCAGAAGGAAAAGCAGAATATACCTGCCACATTTTAGCAGAAACATTAAGAAACATCACAAAGCAGCACAGCACTTAATGAGAAACTTACTATCGATTAACCATTACCAGCTAACTCCGAGCGATCACATAAACAATAGAAAAACAGCATATAGACTCGTACCAAAACAGGCTTGACAGCATGTCTTGTTATTGGCAATGATAGTACACGTACAATTAAACAGAAACGTGAAAGGACATTTCAAGACGTAGGGTCAGAGCTACAAGTCAGATATCGACTACATGACAGTTTCCTCAGCTGTGAATGCTAGTTATGAAATGCTAACGAAACCTGCCACATAACCTACATCCTTCACTTTCTCCACAGCGATACTGTAGTAAGCCTCTGCCGTCGCCTGGAAGTCGGCCCCTGTGCTGGCCAACTGCTCACTTGTCACATGTTCCGCCATGTCCAGTTTATTTCATTTGACTCAGAGGTTAACTAATAAATTTTTACCGACATTGTGAAGAGGAAACTACCCCGTCACCCGGACTAGCAGCAGTATCACGTCCTGTTCGCAACACCGACGTTTCAACTACGCGTCAAAGGGGTGGCATAATGTAGAATTTTCTAGACAGTCCTAATTACACTCTAACATATGATTATTTATCCGTAATGTTATTATTAGAAATTTTAGTATACATTAAGAATAACATACCACATACGTATTGTTGTCGTGAACTTATAATGTTGGGTAGATATTATTAAACCCCCCCCCCCCCGTTGGTGCAAATGGTTCACTCTCAACGTCACCAATTGTAAAATGCCACACTGGCAGGACGGAGAGCTTTCAAAGTACCATAGAAATATGAGTTTATCACAATATACACTGTTTTTTAACGAGCTCCCGATTGATTCAGGTGATTATAACACACTGAACACGTAGTCATACTTTTACTAAAAATATCTTTCGAAGCGTGTTTCAGTGTGTAACCTGCTCTTAACGTACCCTTGGCACAGGTGAAGACTTTTTTTTACAGAGCATTTTGGTTTCCAACCAGAGCCAGTTGACACCTGAGACATGAGCAAAGCTAAATGGTGAAGGTAGTGTCAGATCATTATGTCACGACTTCAGCACAGTCAGAGGCGTTTCAAAGGAATCAGGGGGTCCCAGGCAAAATGATCTGGGGCGATCATGTGGCTTCCATAGATTGTTATCAGCTGATGGCACCTACCTGTGCAGCCCATATGAGGAGCTCCCTCACTGCATGAACACGAGTGACTGATTCTTCGGCAATACGATGAACAGTGTTCAAGATTACTGTCAGTGCACCTGGAGTCGGAGTGACACAGACGTAGACAAGAGGTTTAGAATTTAATCTTTTTTTTTGTCAAAACAATATTTTGATATGACATTATTCAAATTTAACCCAGTGCTTTTACCACGCGGAGTACAACTAAGGTAAAATGTTGTAAGTAAATGTTCAGTCATGCCAAAAAAATACAAATGTATTAATGAACAATAATATTGCAGGACAAGTGGCACTCCTTCCTGTGAGCAATTGGTTAGAATCATTGAACCTGCAGTAGGCAGGATTGCTAGAAAAACAGCTGAGTGCTGGGTTTCATCCACGGGTTGCAAACATACTCATGTTTTGGGATCACAGCTCTCTGTCCTGAGCGCCTCCTATCAGAAGAGCAGACATGCCTTTCACACGTGAAAGATGATCCAATGCTATCTCTTCATCTCTGAAACTCTGAAATACTAATATTAACACGTGTGTTATGACATTTATTGTCCAACATTTATTTTGGACTCCTTCCCTTTTCGGGTTTCTTTGCAGCATAGACAGTTTAGTTGGTGTTCCAAACAGAAACGCTGAACTGCCCTGTGACTGACCAATGAGCTCAGAGCAGTAGCAGAAGTGTTGTTTTCTCTTAGATCACTTGATTTACATTATGATGAACGATTATAATAAGATAATTGACCAACAAAGCCAGAAAAAAAAATCTTTTCTGATCCTTTGACCTTGATTAAGTTATACATGAGTCCGTACCTTCCAGTGTTTGTGGTGATCCTGACTGGTTGTGAGGATGGCCTGCAAACAGCACACTCTCTTCTTCACATCCTCCTTCCAAATCATGTCTTTTGTCATGTGCACATTCGCTTACTCTTGTGTGTCTTTTTCCTCCATTCTCCTCGACTGTCCTCTCACCTCTTCGGATGTTGTTTTCCTGGGCTACAGGAGGATCCCCTGTCTTAATTGAGTGTTCCTCAGTGCTCATTTCTCGATCTTTGCTGTGAGCTGCACAGGATCCACTGACATAGCTCACCTCAGCTATTTGGGAAACACATGCAGTCTGATTGAGATCATGACAAAACCATACTTAACAGAAAGGTAAATGTTTGAGTTTTACTCGTGCCTGTTGTAATCATTGAGGATACCTTGGCCGTTTCTCCTGGTGTCTGATTTTCTTGCGCTGGATGTGTCTCTCACTTGTGTTATCAGCATTTCTAGTTTCTGAAGAGCAACAAGCGTACTAGTCTTTTCCTTGTCCTCTTGTGGTAGCCTCATGGTAGGAGTGGACAGAGTCTCTCTGTGATAATGCAGGTGTCTTTCCATGTCTGACAGTATAGATTCATCTTCAGTCATAGTTCCTGAGCTTCCTAACATGAAATCCAAAAACTGTAGCTTGTATGGCCCAAAGACCTCTGTCAGAGTACTGGCCTCATCCACACTCATATAGGCAAGAAGGTATTTGTAGGACTTGGGGAGGGGTTTTGTTTGTTGGGCCGTCTCTATGTGCTGAGATGGAGTATTAGAATGAGACAGAGTTGATATCTGGATGTCAGCAGAGGAAGAAGAATACTGCGACTCCCCTGTGGACATGATGACGGAAGAGTCCTGATCTGAGTAAATTTCTTGTTCGGAGATCAGAGAGGCTTGTGGCTGAGATGTCTCGTGCACACTTAGGCCAGAATCAGCTGAGTCGCTTGTTTTATCAGCAGGTGTTTGTGAATAGAAGCCAAAGACATTTTTGAAAAGACCGAAAGCACCTCCATCCTCAGTCTCTGCTGTTCTTGTGTTGCCATCATCAGACAGAAGTGGGGATCCAGTGGGATCTTTGGACACACGTGGAACAGTTTTTTCAGATATCACAGCCTGGTCATTCAGCTGGGAATCCAGGTTGTCATATGATCTCTTATCAACGTCTGGCTTAGGATTGGGGTGTATTTGACCTGGTTTCTTCTCATCTCTGCCAGTTTCACCGTCGTCATGCTCAGTATAAAGCACTTTGTCATCAGAGAGGTCACTTTGTTTTGCCTCATTTGGTAACAGTTGAGCATATTCTTTGTTTTCAGCTGCCCGGTTATGTAAAATCTCGTGATGCTGACCAGTCTCACCTGGATCTGACAGATCAACATATTCTGTCTGTACAATGTCTAAGCTACCTTCTCTTGTCTGAAGCTGTCTGGTGTGGTGATTTTGGATTTTATCCTCATCTACTGAACTTGATACATCCTCAGAGGTTTCTCCATATCCGATGCTTTGTTCTTCCTCTTTGTCCTTCTTATCGTCTTTCTCCACCTCTTCTCCCCTTTTCCAGTTGAACTCATTGACCTCTCTTTTCTCTTCGTCCGTTAACTCCTGTTTTTCCTCTTCTCCTTCCTTTAGTTCCTCAACCTCCCCAGTTGTTTCATTTTTTATTATTTTCTCATTTTTCTTCACCTCCTTTAACCCCAACTGTCTCCTTTGTTCCTGCTTCCCCTCTTCTTGTATTTCCTGCTTATGCTTTTCATTTAACTCCACCACTTTGTCCTGTTTGTCCTCCTGAAACTCTTTTATCTCTGTCTGCTTCTCTTCCTCTTTAGATCCTTCCACCTCCTCTGGTTCTTCCTCGTCTTTTACCTCCTCTTTTCCTTTCTCTTCTTTCTTTAATTCATCCACCTCTTTTGTTTTTTTCCCGAGATTTACCTCCTCATCTCCTTTCTCTTCTTTGTTTAATTCCTTCAACTCTGTCTGCTTTTCCTCTTCTTGTACCTCCTCATGACCTCCCTCTTCTTTCTTTAACTCCTCTTCAACTTTTTTTCCCTCTTCTTTCTCTTCTTTTAGGTCTGCCACCTGTTTCTCCTCTTCTTTTACCCCCTCAACACTTTTCTCTGCTGTCTTTAAATCCTCCACCTCCTTATGTGTCTTCTCTTCTTTTATTTCCTCCATGTCACTCTTCCCTTTTTCCTCTAGCTCCTCCACATCTACCCGTCTCTCCTTTTCTTTGACCTCCTCCATTTCCCTCCCCTTTTCCTTATCCATTATTTCCCTCAGCTTATCCAACTCCTCCACCTCCCTCTGCTTCGTCTCATTGTTTAGCGCTCCCTCTTTCTCGTTAAACTCTTCCATCTCCTTCCGCTCCACTTCCTCTTTTAATCCCACAACTTCTGGAGTCTTCTTCTCTTCTTTTGCCTCCTCCACCACCTCACTATCCCCTTTTAACTCATCTGTTTCTTCCTGCTTCTCCTCCTCAACCTGTATCTGCCTTTCTTTTATCTCCCCACTTACTTCTTGCTTTTCTGCTTCCTTAATTTCCTGGTTGAATGCCACTGCTTCTTCCTTCTTCCCCACTTCCTTCTGCTTCTCATTTTCTGCTGATGCTTCTCCTCTCTCCTGCTTTTCCTTCTCCGACCCCTCTACCTCTAGCTCCACTCCATCCTCAAAAGTCTCTTCTTTAACCTCATTCACCTGCTCTCTTTTCTCTAGTCCCATTTCCGTCTCCTCACCCTCTTGCCTATTCTCTGCATGTAACTCTACCACTTCCTCCTGTCTTTCTTCCTCTTTTTTTAACTCTTCGATCTCCTCCTGTCTATCATTTTCTTTCATGTCCTTCTGCATCTCCTCCCTTTCAATCTCATCTTCCTTGTTAACCCCCTCAATATCTTGTCTTTTCTCTTCTTTGTTTTCCTTCATCGGGTCTTCCTGCTGCCCCTCCTCTGGCGTTTCCTTCACTCCCTGCATTGTCTCCTTATCTAGTAACTCCTCCACCTCCTTTAACTCTTCCACTCTCTCTTGTTTTCCACCCTCCCTAATCCCTTCCATCCCATGTGGCTTCTCTTTCTCCATTAAAATATCAGCCTCCTGCTGCTTCTCCTCCTCCTTTCCCTCCTTAACCTCTACCTCCTCCTGCCTAGTCTCCTCCCTGTTCTGTAATTCGTCCTTTACACCTTCAGCCTCCTCATGTTTCTCCTGATCTTTTATCTCTATTTCATCCTGCTTTTCATTCGTTCTCTCCATCTTGTTTACCTCCTCCAGCTCTTCTGTTTTCTCATCAACCTTTAACTTTAACTCCACCGCCACTCCCTGCTTCTCATCTTCTTGAATTTCCTTGTCTACCTGCAGTGTTTCCTGATTAGTTTCTCCCTCTAACTCCACCTCCCTAGACTCTTCACTCTCCCTCTGCTTTTCTTCTCCAGTTGTCGCCTCCACTGTCCCTGTCTTTGTTTTGTCCTCCTCCTTCATCTCATTAACCTCTTTCTGTCCCTTCATTTCTCTTGTCATCATCATTTCCTCCGCCTCATTTAACTCCTCCTGCTTCTTTTCCTCCTGAAACTCCACCACCACCTCTTCCTGCTTGCCCCGTTCTTGTCTTTCATTCATTCCTTGCTGCTTTTCCTTTTCCTCTTCTGCCACATCGAATGCCTCCACCGGTTTTTCCTCCCTAATTTCCTGTTTTTTCTCCTCTTCATGTACCTTTTCAACTTCCTTTAATTCATCCGGTTCCCCATTCTGCTTTTTCTCTATTGTCTTATTTTCTTCTGCCTCCATCTCTGTCTCTGGTGTCATTGCTGCCATTAAGCCACTTTCGGTCAAAACAACATGGTTGTTTTCTGCATTTTCCTCACTGTCATTTAGTTTGTCAACTCCATTTTCATCCTCTGTGACTCTCTGTTCTGTTTGCAGAGACACAGACTCCTGGTCTTCACCGTTTTTCATCTGTGTAATGCTCTTCCCAGAGGATATAGTTCCCCTCTCTTCCTCCGATGCCTTTTCACTTTGACTTTCTTTATTTATCATATTAGAATGCAACAACATGAAGTCATGAGAGCCACTCTCAATAGACTCAACCTCTCGCTCCCCCTCTTCCTCACCATAGTGTGTTTCTGTTGAGTTCACATCAGTCACAGCAGTTACATCACTGTAATTTACGCTCTCTTTAGTGCTCCCATCATTGTCATGACCATCCCCACCACTTTCAAGAGGTGTGATTTCACCACCTGCCTTATTCTCGTTGTTTGTTATCTTGCTTTGCAGCTGATCTATTACCACTTCCTCAACCTTGCCTATAGTGGTGTCTGAATTTAAATTCATAGAAACTAACCCAGTCCCTGGATTGATGTCAGACTGTGTCAAAATATTCAGGTCAGTGTTGCTTGCTGTGACGTCTTCCTCTGACTCCCTGCTACTGTCATTTTCTATAGGTTTTGGCGCCTGATGTTCATCATACTCTGTTTCCGCAATTCTGTCCTTGTCTACTGAGGAAGACAATCCATCTCCAGCCACTGACTCTTCCTCTAATCTGTCCTGAGGAGAAATGTCTTTTTGATCAAGTATGGATGCAGCATTATTCTTGCTGCCATCTAAAGCATTAATATTATTATTGCTAATGTCTTCAGCCAATGCTAAGGTTTCAGACCCTGCTTTTGTCTGAGGCTGTGGAACGTGATATTGTCCTTTCACATTTTCCTTACTATTGTACTGTTTGGAACTGCTGCTGATACTGTTATTTCCAGTTTCTTGTGATGATTCTATCTCAAGCTCCTGCTTCTGTGCTTCAATCTCCACTTTTTCCTCATCTAAATTCTCATTGTCAATCACCTCTTGTTCTAAGGCCTTATCCTTGAAGTCACTCCCTGTGCTGTCATCACCTTCACTCTCGTCTTTCCTGTAACCTAAAATGTTTCCGACCCCCAACCAAGAACTAGATGCCGACTGTCCCCTCTCCTCCCCGATTGTCTCCTCAGGTTGTGACTCCTGATTGGTCACACCAAATCCCAGTGTGTGTGATAATGTGTTCCCCAGCCAATCCAGTGTTGGCATATCTTTCTTCTCTTCTTCATGTAACTGGCTGCCCTCTAGGTCCAGAGACATCCTCCTGCTATTGAATATAACTATGTTTTCTTCCTTAATGTCATTCTTGGCGTCTTGCTCAGTTTTTGAAGGATTAATTTCTGTCTCGCCTCTTAAGCCAAGCCACCCAGTCACGCTTGAGGTGAAAGAATCAGCACCTTCTGCTCCATTTTTCACTGCATCATTAGCTTTCTCTTCCCCACCAAACCCCAGCCATCCTGACACAGACGAAGTTAGAGTTTCGGCTTTTGTCTCTTGTCTGTCATCATCTGTCTCCTCTTCAGGCAAACTGACAGATTCCTCTTGTCTTTCCAAACCTAACCATCCTGTCACTGGAGAAGTGAGCCAGGAAGAGGAGGGGGACCCACCTTGTTCATTTTGAGCCACAGGATTGCTCTGCGTTTCCATGTGAGACCCAGCAGCAGCATCACCAGCATTTTTGGTTTCATCTCCTTCTGTTGCTGCACCATCAGTTTGCTGTGCTGAAACTGATGGAGGACTTTCAACATTTGTTTCTTCAGTGCTTCGCATGGTTGGGATGTACTGTGTGTCCTGAGATTGTATTTTCTGGTCCTCACTTTCATGACCACTATCCAGGTCACTGAAGTCAACAGGATGGCCCAGCTCATCCATACAGAAGAAATCAGATCTCTGAATGAAGACAGAAAAAGATTGCTCAGATATCTCTCAGTTTATAAGAGGGTATGTTATGCTCACTGAACTGAATGAATAATGAGTGATAGCTTATTCAATTCACCTGTGTTTCAACTACTTTCTCTGTAGTTGCATAAACCTGCTCCTCTTGCACTGCATCTTTTGGGAAATAACCAAACTGTTTGTCAATCTGAAATAAAATGTAAAAAAAAAAAAAAAAAAAAAAAAAAAAAAAAAAAACAGAACAGAAAAAAAAAAAAAAAAAAAAAAAAAAAAAAACAGAACAGAAAGAATGAGTTCATGATCATGATTCAGGTCCAAGGATAGGGTCACATTCTAAATGATGCAGCTGGAAAAGGGCAAGATGATTATGAATGCAGTAAGATAAACAAGCTGCAGTAAGAAATTTTAGAATATTTCTTTCTCTTCGCCTTTTTCCTGTCTTGGTGTCACCACAGCAGATAACTACACACATGATTTGGCAGATTTTTTTTTACCCTTCCTACAGCAACCCAATGAGATCAATTAACAATGAGCAATGGGGATTGGGTACCTTGCTCAGTGGCTTTAGAATGAAAATATAATATGTACAGATGCCTTTTTTTTTTTTTAAATTCCTTTTGACCTTGAGTTAAAGATTTGCATTAACTCAACTTGGCTCATGCAAAAAAATATTCATTCCACATGTTTCTTCTGTTTATAAATTAGTGTAATTGCATGTAGGTTTGTAAAAAAGGTAAACAAACTCCAGAGCAGAAGCTCTCATCTTTCAGGAAATGCAGCATATGCAGGCAGTTTTAAGTGACTTAAGAACATTGGTTAACTCATTAATTTTCAGGAATGACTATAACATGAGGAATCTTATTTCCTGAATCATCATTTTGTCATAATCAATAATATGGCTGTCAAAAGTTCACATGCTGCTAAGTGGTGGCTAAAATAAGACACAAGAAAAGTGCTCTTAGTATACCTTTAGAAATAGTTAAATACGTCTGTGTGTGTGTGTGTGTGTGTGTGGGGGGGGGTTATCAAGTACAGTGTTATGCTGCTAAGTATCTTCACAGCTCATCTCATCAATGCCATGGTTAACTGCCTGTATTATAATTTAAAGTAATCGCTTTAAAGCTGTAGTATGTGACTTTTGAATATACATGAATGGCTGTTACATTCATTATATTCGCATGAGTTCACACAGTGGTGATTAAGCTCCACACAACTCTCTGTGTATGGCAGTGTTTGGTTACCGTGTCTGTGGAGACAATTAACAGCTACGCTGGTAAAGTGAGATGACAGTGAACTTTTGGTGAAGGGATTATCCCTGCTTCTCCGAAACTCGGATGAGGTAGTGAGAAACCAATGCCGAAAGAAAAGTCTGCACCTGAAGAGCAGGGACACTCATAATGTTTTTGCAACTGGAGTTACACACTGGAGCATTAACCAAGCGGAATGACTTGACTTGAGAAGCCTGAGATTTTAAAGGACAGAACAGACATACAGTGCCTGCCCAGAGGTCGTCTCTTCTTCCAGTCAGTTTGTGGTAAACAAAGATGTTATCTCCTCGTCTGAAGCTCAAGAAACGGCAGTCCTCACCGTGATGATCTCTGACGGCTTGCGCCCTGCTCACCAGACCTACACACACGCGCGCACACACACACACACACACACACACATGTAAAGAAATGACCATAGAACCACATGAACTGGAATTATATTAGCAGCTTTAGGACTTACTTTCACACTCAGAGTCTCCACAGATCTTGTAGTCAGACAACAGTCCCGCAGTTATGTGAGGGACAAACACTATGCCTGTAATCCACAGGAATCTGTAAACCTGCAAAATAGCCATTCCTGGTGTTTTAACAGGAGTGTATTAGAAGAAAATGTCCATAGTTGGGCTAAATAAGTTCAGCTAGTGGTGCTGGCAGATGGACATTGCCTCTCAACTGTTGCTGTAATGAAGACTCAATGGTAAATGACAACGCTGAGATAAGATATAAGGCCAGCATGAGGATAATCATTAACATTCAAGGCCCGCTTTCAAAGAAGTGACGCGATCAGTGTTGAAAAGGTTTAAATTTTATGTCAGAGCCCAACATTTCAGTATTTTGTATCATTTTATTGTGATGGGAATCAACAAATGTGAAAAGTTTACGGAAACTAAAAAAAAAATAAAAAAAATAATTACATTTTAAATGAAATTAAAATTGAATTTAATAGTGATGCATCTCACCATGGGACATGCCCACTGTGCCTAACACCTAATACTGTCAATTTGATCAGAGCATTATTCTTGCTGCCATCTAAAACCTTACTATTATTATTGCCAATGTTTTCAGCCAATGCTAAGGTTTCAGACCCTGCTTTTGTCTGAGGCTGTGGAACGTGATATTGTTGCTCTTAGTATACCTTTAGAAAAAGTTAAACGTGTGTGTGTGTGTGTGTGTGTGGGGGGGGGGGGGGGGGGGGGGGGGGGTGTTTATCAGTGTTATGCTGCTAAGTATAACACCGATCAATGCCATGGTTAACTGCCTGTATTATAATTAAGAGTAATCTCTTTAAAGCTGTAGTATGTAACTTTTGAATATACATGAATGTGGTGGGAGTGGGGGCCCCCACTCACACACCACCTCTCAATAGCCAAAAAAAAAAAATAGCCAGTGCTTGACTATTTTTTAATACCAGTGTAACACTTTAAATTGCATTAATTATAATTAGGTACTTTACAGCAAACGAGTCTCACTCTTTTTTTTAAACTTAGAACTTAAAATCACAAAAAATATATTCATTTGTACATATTCATAGTGAAGCAGTTTCATTATACTGGTCTTTAAAACAGGTTTGGACCAAATGAGCACTAAATGAGCAATCTTCAACTCCAAAATAAAACCAAATAACTCAAGCTCAACACTATTAAGATGTCTAAATATATCTACAGATATTTGGAGTTCTTTCATGTGTTTTTGTTATTTTTTTGTTTTGTTTTGTTTTCTCCACACATTACTGGGGGCCCCCTGGTGATCAGACGTCCCCAAGCAGCCACTTAGTTTGCTTATGCCTTGGGCCGGCTCTGCAGAGTGGGGTATTCAGTTCAGATGCAACATGAACTTGTGTAGAAGATTCACCAGCACACCAGTAGAGGGCACTCTAGACTTTAACATCACTGTAAATGTAAGGAGAAGCTGTAGAAAAATGATCGACAAGAATGTAAAGATTATTATTTTTATTTTTTTTTTAAAAAAAGAAAAATAACTGACAATGTGGGAAAGATAGAGAGGGAAAATACACAGCACTATTATCCAAGATCCAATAAAGACAATTATTTTGTTTCTGCATTGTACTGCTGGCTCATAATCTACTAACAATCCTCTCAAATGTATGTCTTACCAGCAAACATCACATCCATTGGTATAAAGCCACACTTAACATTCTATTTTGAGCAACACCATCGTCTTACACATTTTCTATAATAACAAGAAAAGAAGCCAGAAAAATATGTTGTCATAAAAACATTTTGAGTTGTGAACATATCCGGATCGTGTTCTTGATACGGTAGATCTTTGATGTCAAAGTGTTCGTGTCTTGTCATTTTCAGCTGTTAAATTAAACGTCTGTAAACGATTTAATGTAAAATGTCTTGTTTATTTCCCACCGTCAACATCATGTATTGTATGTGGTCAGAGCCATGCAGGTTTGACCCCACAATCATCTTGCTGTGATGTGACAGTGTTAACAACCAGTGCTACACACTGCTGCAGATATGATTATAATGGTAATCTATTTTTTTTGTATTATCCTTTATCATTTATCCTTTATCCCCGTCCTGTTTCCTCTTGAGTTGAGTTTGGGGGAGCTTGCAATGTACTCGAATCACTGCCATTTTCCTTTGCATATTGTTTGTGGGGCATTTCAAGTCAGTTACACTGATAATCAATCACACAAAAAAATTCTAATTGTCTCTAGATTTGTGTTTTTTGGATTTATATTTTGATTTTAAGGTTTGGACTACAGTGCAGTAGGTTCTGCTAATTGGACTTCTGAAGTTTTCAGTCTGGTTTCAGTCTGTTAGATATTGCCTCCACTGATCTACTTGTGTCCCTTGTTTGATTTTACTTCTGTTTTACTTTGTATTTTACTTTCCTGTTTCATCTGTGTTTTATCATACACAAGGTCCTCTTGTGTATGGGATCTCCCTGCTCCCTGTGTTTTATAATTATACTTGCATACATGATATTTTGTTAGATTTGGATTTTTGTTTTAAACTTTTGCCTACTGTACAGACAGCTAATTAAAGAACAACTTGAGCATGAGCATTTTCAGCGACTCCTTGAGAAGACTGCAGCTTCATGCACTGAATGATGACATGTTGTTATTGCCATCTGAAGACTTAAAGGCTGAGATGCAAACATCAGATGTTCCACGGGATGAACGGGCAGCAGGGTAGATGTACTTTTTGCCAATGCACCATAGATCCCGCATTATTTGCTGGAAGTGGCTCCTGAACCTCACCCCGACGAAAGCATAGAGGATGGGATTGAGGCAGCAGTGGAGGTAGGCGATGCCCCTAGAAACGGCTAGGACTCGGAGTTTCGTTATTTCCGCCTCGCAGCTCCTCTCCTTGAAAAGAGACATGGTGTGAATCATCAGAGCCACGTTGTAGGGAAGGTGGCACACAATGAAAACCACGACAACAGCCAAAACCACTCGGACAGCCTTGTGCTTCTGACTGCTCTGTGCTCTCAGCAAGGTGTGTATGATGCTGAAGTAGCAGAACATCATCACCACCAGAGGCAGCAGGAAGCCGATCGACATCTGAAGGCTGGGAACCAGAACCTTAATCAGCCGGGCTGTGTCATCCTTGCTGAAAGACAGCTGACACGTCACAGTGACAGGCCCTAGATTCAGCCCTTCAGAAGGCTTGGTGTAAATGAACGTGGGCAGAGTTAAAAGCACCGCAAACACCCAAACGGTGGAGCAGATGAGGCGGCTGTACATCAGAGTGCGGGAGCGGGCCCCAAAGAATCTTCTAGCCTGGACGATAGCAATGTAACGATCACCACTAATGCACGCGAGCAGGAGCATACCACTGTAGAGGTTGATGCTGTAGGCTGCACCCAGTGTCTTGCAAGACACAAGGCCCATTGACCAGTTATGTTGCTCGTTGTATATGATGAACGGTAGGGCCAACACAAAGATCAGGTCAGCCACGGCCATGTTGAAGAGGTAGACATCTGTCATCGTCTTGGTTCTCTTGTAGAACATGTAAGTGATGATTACGAGAGTGTTGCCAATCAGGCCGAAGGCACAGATGATGGAGTGAGTATAGGTTTGGGCCATAATCTCCACGGGGCCAAGTTCCAGGTTGCAGAGTTCTCCGTCTAATTCTGTGTTATTATAGTCATAGTCTGAAGATGTCCTGTTGTCATAGTCTGACATTGACAATTCCATGTTTATCTGGAGAAGAAAAGATCACCATTAATGTATTTCATTTCTATATTCAGGTTCATTTACAGAGAATGAGATGCAGGGTCTCACTAGTTTTTATCATACAGCGTCTACTGGGCTGAAGGGAGAGATAAATGGAATAGTCCTCTGTTTGTTGGATTAATTAATAATAGTTAATCATCAGTTAATAAATCATAGTTAATAGTTCCCAAACTGATAAAAAAATCATGTTCATTGGGGCACATGATTTTGACAATCTAGTGTAAAGCCAACAGCCCACATAGACAGGGCAAAACCCAAATGATATTGTTTTATCTGTTATATATTGTTTTATAGAAAAAATGACTGGTGTCCTAGTTTGCCTTCCTCTGGTTGAGAATGACCTGATTTCAACTCCATCTGACACTGAGCGTATATGCGCATGAGAGGTGTCTGCAGGTGGTTGCATTTTGCGCTCTGACTGATCATACGACGTGATAAGATCTTCATCAGCGAGGTTCATATGAACCAGGGAGTCTGCAGAAAGGTCACTGACATACCATACCATGCAAACGTGATAGTCTTGTGTCGATGGCCTTTCTTACTCAAACTAACAATGTTATGTTTGCAAAATTCTGTGTTCTTTAGGATTTTGAATGGAATGATACCATTGAAAAGTGGTCTTGTAGATCATCATGCCTTCAGTGAGTTATATTTGTGCAACATGCTCCAGCATTTGATAGCAGCCATTTTTGACATGAAATAGCAGGAAAATTTCAGGTGTTATGAATAAAAATGATTAGGGCTCCACTCCAGGTTCAATGGCCAAAGACTTTTGTACTGTGTAATAATATCACTAAAATCTCTTTGTGTGAATCGAGAACATGAGACTCTGTTTTACACTATATTCACATCACCTGTAGCTCAGATTTAACATCATAATACCTCATTGATGTAAATAGCAAGTGAAAAGCTTTTACTTCTTTAAATACCTGATGTAAAGAACCAAACCAATGAAGGGATGATATCACTTGCTTCAGCACTTTCACTTCTCTCCAGTCACTATATTAAGATTATACATGGTGTAGTGAAGTGAAAAATATAAATGCAGGCGTGTACACAGAATCTGTTGGGTGAAGATAAGAAAATGTGGAAGGAATATTTTTGTGTGTGTGTAAAAACACACTGTGACTGTGATCTCAGTAAATAGAAGTTATTTCACAGATGTGGCATCTTGGTAAACCTATTATTTGGCTATGAGTATGCTATTGTATCAAATAAACATTTGCTAAAATCATTTTTAAATATGGTAAGTTAACTTAAAAGTAGCTTCAACCAAACAAAGAAGCCAGTTAAAGCCAATTTAATTGCATTTCAATAAATAAATAAATAAATATTTTTAAATTAGAAAAAAGTGTAAACATGGAACATGGTAGAAGAAGTTTGATCCACACTTTTGGAGCACAGCTGACAAATTTTCCCATTTCTTTTTGTGGTCAGTTCACAGAAGTCCATAAATTGTCCATAATGTAATCAAATCTTGGACAAATTGGGAGCCAAAACATGAGGCATGTGCTCACTTTTCCTAGTCTTTGTTCAAATCTGACAGCAGAGTTCTGAATTAGCAGTGATTGAACAGCGGTTCAGCTTGACAATAATGAAATAGTAAGACACTGTCTCCTACTTTGTTACAGTCACACGCAATCTGGAAAACTAGCCTTTGTGCGATCATTGTTAAAAAGATATGATGAAGATAATGTTAATAAACTGACCTTATTGTGCTGAAGGTGAAGACGCTGTCCATCACTTTTTTTTTTTTTCTTCATTTGGGCTTTAAAGATTAAATCAGACTCAGAAAGATGCCAAGACTTTTCTATTCAAAAGTGTCACTCACTTTTTAGTCCTGGTTACGGCAACTTCATACATGTTTAAACTGTACTGTATACATTTTTACAGCTTTTAAATGTATCACTGTGTAATAAAATAGTTACCACACTAAAATGTTGGTAAATTATGAATGAAAAAAAAAATCGAATTATAACATTCTGTAGTGGATTTTCTATGTTCAGTATGGTAATTATCACCATCAATTTTTTTTTTTTAGAAAACACATACCTTGTAGACTGATGTCTTTCACCCAGTTCACCTCTTGGTTTTCTGAATCTGATGATGCCTGTCAAAAGAGGATATAATATTCTTCCCAGGTATGACAACAGCGTCATTGGTCTCTCAGCCGCATATAAAGAAAGATGCTCAGGGGCTTTATGTCACCACCATTTGTGTGGTAACAACAAATTTGGAGCAAAAAAAAAAAAAAAAGAAAAAGGAAAAAAAAATCAAAAGAAGAACAAGATAAAGCCAAACCCACATGCTCACAAATTGCCACAGTGTAAGGACAACACATCACTGAGCTTCCTGCTTTTGATCTCAAGCTCATCTGCCTACACATATTCTTATCTGATGGTTCTTTTGGGGGAATTACACAAATAATGTTACTTTGCTTCAACACTCAGGTCACAGCTGAAGGTTTTTTTGAAGCAGTGCTTTGATTTACTGCAGCGTTTATTCTGATGCTCCCTTTTAAAGATTTGTTTTTGCGTTTCACTTTTTAAAGGTAAATTTTTTTTTACACCGCGTATATTACATTTTTAAGATTTTTAGCAGACATATAATGCCCTTCTATTTTTTTTTAAGGAAACAACCTTTCAACCTTGTGTGGAGAGGAGGATTTGAAGGGTCTTTGGAGACCCCAGTCAAACGTAACCCATAGAGGTGTGTGCGTGTGCGTGTGTGTGTGTGTGTGTGGTGGGGCTATATTTAACTTTTTTTTTTATGATTTTAATGATTGATTGATTGAAGGAGAGAGAGCTTACCGTATGGGACAGCTGCTTCATTGACACTGACTACATCATGTCTGAACCACCTGTAAGAAAACATCATAAAGATAACCGCACAAATAGGCAGGTAAGATAGATCAGTCTGTGTGTTCACTCTCGAGGACGCGAGTGCTCATGTTTATTCTTGCAGTCATTCCCAAACTGAAGAAGGCTGTAACCCAACTTAAATTCATACACTGACTGAAGATGCTGCAGCTTCACTGAATGAATGAACACATGGAATTAAAAATGAATAATTATAAATAATTACTAATCTGCATGAATGTAACTACTTTGTAAAGCAACTTTTTTTTTCCAAGCTGGTACATTCAGGGTGCCACCAGGGGGCTGCAGCTCACAGTGTGTAAATCACTGTATTACATTATTGGAGGGATAACAGATGGATTTTTACCTTCCTTCATTAAGTGATGCTGGCAGGATATAATGTGAATTTGAAGAAAATAAAATAAGTGCTTTAAACACCAATTATAGAATATAAAACAAATTTACAAATACATAAAAAAATCATTCCTAAATAAATTATGTTTTTTTTGTGTGTGTGTGTGTGTTTTTCAGCTTCCCTCAGGGCCCCCCCTTTCAAACTTTGGGCCCCTGACAAAAGCCTGCCTTATTGCCAGCCTTGCAGTGGTGCTCCTGCACATGAAAAAAGACATGTTCATTGTTTGCTCTTTGTTTTTAAGTGTATTTACTTAAACTGTGCATCATGTTTAACATGCTAATATGTTTAAACCCCCCGTCACTCCTTCATATTCACTTAGACACATGCAACAGCCTTTCTTTAGTGTTTTGAGACTTTTTAAAGAAAATGGGAGATGAGCTTAGTGAAGTCTGTTAGTGACAGTCTGTGCCGAGTGAAGGATTTATGGTATATTTGGGGCATTTTAGAGTAGTGGATGTTGTGTTTTCTTTTTTCTTTTTATGCAGTGAAGTGATTTTGAATAGTATCAGACTTACAGTATACTGAGAACCATGACTGAGCACAAATGGACTCCAGGTGGTGCTCCACCATCTGCCCTTTTGCTCTGGGATGGATTATGAGCCAGTGGGCCTCTGGGTACAGACAGGAAAAGGGCCCCCTCTCGTACCAGGCAACACCT
Organism: Brachirus orientalis; assembly: GCA_016785285.1. Classification (NCBI taxonomy): domain Eukaryota; kingdom Metazoa; phylum Chordata; class Actinopteri; order Pleuronectiformes; family Soleidae; genus Brachirus; species Brachirus orientalis. The sequence goes on from JAFBJR010000100.1 coordinate 1,406,618, forward strand.
GGATGATAATAATAATAATAACAACAATATGATTGAGGGGCCCTATTAGACACATCACATAACTTATCCTTTGTTAGTAGACTGTCGGCTCTGTAGAGATGTCGGCGGTGGATAACATAGCCTAAGAGGCCCTATAAAGACTCCACATAATTAGTGTTATTTGGCTGAGGGCCCCTTTCAGATATGGGGGTGAATAACTTAAACCACGATATATCACATAACATAACCAGTGTTAAGTGGTGTCAGAATACCATTAAAATATCGGGATGAATAACAGAATAGTGGAAATATTAAGATAGTAAGGCAGAGGCTTGGGCTTCAGGGCCGCCTGAGCCCTTGGGCCCCTTAGTAATTTATTCTTGCTCTTGCCCTCTGACCAGGTAAGGACTAAAAATGTGTGCTAATGCCCCAAAATTGTAGTTGAGTAGTTGAGTAAACTTGTGGAAACTTTTTATATCGTGACAAAAAAAAAAGCTGCTTTGGTGTTTTATTCTGAAAAGATCCAAACGGATATGCCGGTAGTTTATGTGACTAACTTTACACACCTGTACCTTTCTCACCTGTTGGAGTGATTTTTGTGGGCAAGTCCAGCTGTAGTCTGCGGCAACAACCCGCTCTGCAGGTCTAATCACTCACTCCCACAACAGTAACAGCAGCAGCAGCAGCAGCTCATACTCCACTCTTCTCTGCTCTCACCATGAGTAAGTCCAGCACCCTCAAAGTAAAGGGTTTGTTTAAGTTTAAATCCCCCGACAAGGAGAATAAGGATTTGAAGCGACCTGGCTCACTCAGAGATGGAGCTGACACTCTCACCCCGGGGGAAATGCCCTGGACGTTACCGACGAGCCCCGGTCCTCTCAGTCCGGCAGACAGCGACACACTGCCGGCCCAGATTTCACTTGTTTCTCCGAAAGAGAAGAAGGGCCGGCGGCTGCTGTCGCTCAAGCTGAAGCGGAAAAAATCCAAGCGCAAAACAGAGGACGTCTTCTTCCAAGAGACCGATGAACTGGACAGCTTCAACGGCCAGAGGTGAGACAAAGTTTTGTTTTTCTTTTTCCAACATTTTACTTACTTTCTTACTTCGACAAATGGATGGTTAATGAACAAGTCTTTGTACTGCCAGTATAAAGTATGCTTGGCCCAAGCTTTTACGGGGTCCTGAGCTGAATTTGATTTTCCATGTTTGACCCCCCCCCACACACACACACACACACACCACCTTGGAGTAGCCGCTGCTATAAGAATGTAATGTACAAATGTATCAAAATAAAACCAAATAACATATAGCTCAACACTTTAGATATAAAAATATATGTAATAGATGATAAAATTTAGGGTTCCCCCCCCCCTCCACACACTATTTGGCCAACTCTGAAAATATACATTTCATCCCCAGTGATTTAACCCTGGTAAATCTGACCCCACCTTTCCTCTCACATTGTGCTCTTTAAGTGAGGGAAGCACCTAACAATACTGGAGCTTAATGAATTATCATAATATTGTTTTAATATAATAGGGAGTTTCAAGGGAGTTTGGTGACCCCGTGCATAAGGGTCCTGAGGGGCCCTATTCGAAACGCGTACATCCACACTATTGCAGTTTTATGTGAAAACACAGAAAACAGAAATTCTGCTTCATAATGCTTCATTAATATTCACCCAACTGCAGAGGAGAAATCAGCCTCCTGTCTACGGTGGCATGTACATGCCCAGTGTAGCTGAATGGTCACATGATATACCGTATTACTTCTGTATGGCAGTGAAAAGCTTGTCCAAATGCAGATCATCTGTGTTGAAAAATGCAAGCCTAGGCGAATCTAGCCGGGTGTGCCAGCAATTCGATTTTGGTGTATACAGTTCTGTCTGGGATCCAATCACAAACGTTTTTTTACTCCTGGCTCGCCAGTTAACGCGATGATGACAGAGAAGCGACGTCTAGCAGCTTTTGTATACATCCAACATGGCGGCTGTCTTTTGCTTCGGCTTTTGGTTCCATTTTAAGCGATTTGCTCCACAAATGGGCAAAAGTTTTTACACGCCATTACTAGTTAGTTATTAGTCCTAGAAAAGTACAGCAAGCCTGTTGACAGGCTTTTGGTCACACCACATGCGTCCAAATCATGGAGTCCGATTGGCTAATAGGTCTGTCCAATTGCAAACAGAGACATTTTCATCTCCATCTTTTGGTCATGTCTCTTGGAAGTGGGAGGTGACTACAACCTTTTCCAGACCCTTTCCAATGCTGTGTTTCATAATGGCAGTTAGGTTTAATACAGTACAGTTCGGTTTGAAACGGTAAAGCCCTGAGTCAGGCTTATGTCCCGACTGAGAACAGCAACTGAGAACGGCGACATCGAAACGGGACACGACAGACAGCAACACTCTGGACAGAAATGGAGGACATCCAGCAGCTCTTTCTTTCCTGCCTGGTTTGTGGCTGTTTGTCTCAACAAGACATTCACGCTTTGTATGAGAACAGACTGCGGACGTTTGCCTCAACTTCCATGGGATATTTACACAAGGGATATTTCGCAAGGGAGTGATGTTTTTCTGTCGCTCAATAATCTGACTATCGTGAGTGGAGCAGGTCTAGCTCCACCCTGACTGTACTGTACCACTGACCAGCTCTTACTTTCCCCGACAATGAAACTGTAGGAGCTGGTTGTTTTGGTCCTATTCCTAATGGAAACACAAAAAAATACATACCGTACTGTACCAAACTGAGCCGTTCCACTCAGTGGAAACATGGCTATTCTCAGTCTCAAATGAAATTGAGTGGTGGCCTGGTGTTAATGGAAAAAAATAATATCGCTATATTTGGTGGGATTTTGACAAACATGATAATAAGTCAATATCCTTAAAAAAAATAAAAAATGTAATTGTTCAACACCATTAATTGTTGCTTACAGATTATTTCACTGGACAGACTTCTATCTGATCTACAGTGTACAAACATTGGAGTCTGGGTAAACATTCAGGTGCTCTGCTGTAAGGTAGATTGTGCAGCATACAAGCAAGAGCAAATAATAAGACGTTCATTCAAAAACGTACAATTGCTGCGGCTGGTGCCTCCACATTTTCTCTCCATTAGCATAACCACATGGGGCTAACCAGTGTGGCAGGATGCAAAACAACAGTCACGATATTATAAACGATATATCTTGCACACCTCTAGTGCCATTGCAGTCTCCTTTATATAGTAGATTGTGAAATAGTTATTTCCCTTGAGGGGCCCCCCCTCCCTCAGTTTGGGGCCCAAGGCTGCTTTGCCTTCCCTGTTGCAACACTTCTGCATAATTAAAAAATCAGTATTTTACAATTTAAGTGCAGGGTAGCTGAAAGTGAAACACACACCAACCCCATTCTGTTTATGTGCCCTTAAGCAAGGCAGTTGAATCCAACCCTTCCCATGTCACTGCTCTCTGACCAGCAGTGCAAGGCTGGTCTTGTAGTGGTAACTGTGCACACACAGTCCTCATAACAGTGAATATATCCACGCTGGCACTGACTCACTCTTCCCGGTTAAAACTGAAACTTAAAAAAAAAAAAAAAGGAAAAACATGGTAAACCTCAGGCAGTTACGATGGCGACGGACACATTTCCACTGCTTTATTTATTTATTTAAGTTGTCTTTTGGTCAGATAATGTATCCAGATCCGCATTGTTTATTGCCCAAGGCAAAATAATAATGGACTGGCTTTGACACAGTCGTCGTCGTTGTTTTGGCGCAATGTCAGGTTTAACGTACACTGACAGATGCTGTTGTGCTGTGATGCGAAGAAACAGACAAGGCTTAACACGCAAGGCTGGACTGAAAAACCTGCCGTGCAGGTATGACACACGTTTGCCTCTTCAGTCCAATGACAGCGCACATGTGGAATGATCACGTTGATATTGTGTCCGAGCTGGTCTGTAGATGAGTAAACTTGATTGACACAGAAGGCAGAGTAAGATTGACAGTTTCAGTCTTAGATCTGAAAAAAAAAAAAACATGTTAGTTTTAGCCATATATTTTTAAGTCTGTTTTTAGTAGACAAAGACTGAACATTTTATTTTTGTCCTATAAAAGGTTAATATTCCTCGTCTAGCTTTAGTACAGACCAAGAATTTGCGCTTTAGTCAAACTTCACCATGCTGCTTTCAAACCAAGACTTTTATTAGTTACTGTAAATCCGGACTGAGTCAACTACATATTAACTATTCAGAAAAAGCCTTCCTGCTCATCAAGAACATTTCACAACAGCCCTACAAGAAACCCTCCCCTTCCTTCACCTGTATCATGAGGGACTGAGTCAGCGAGTCTGTTATTCTGTAGACTTCGGTTGTAAAAGTCCAAAAGTTAGTCACGCTCTAAGTGTTTATAAGTGGTACACTACCCTTGAAATATATATGTGAAGAGAAAATATTTGGACGCTCTACGCAAATGAAGCAGTGGAGTTCAAGACACCAACATTAACTCACAGCACAGCACTCTCACACAATCTATACAATTTGCTTAATTAGACATTATGCACTGTAATGACCAGCTGCAGGTGGTGCATGCCACTGGAAACCTTTGGTTGGTTAAATGGCTAAATATAAAAGGGATGATACAAATGTCACTTCTGTCACTGAATACACTGCAGAATCTTCCTCTTCAAAATATCAAGTTTGGTTTTCTTAGACCTTTGAAGGCAAAATTGCAAATTAATGACAAAATAAAAGCTCGAAATAATACTGGATTTCAACATGATTTTTTGCAAGAAGCAAGAATGTGGTAAAGACCCTTTCAGTTTGTTTTGTGTTTAATTCAATGGATTAGCATACATTACCGACATTCCTGTCTAATTATTGTCTATGTAAACTGGTTTTTGCCACTGTAGAAATTGTGCCACATCATGGAGAGCGCCGTAAGAAATTTGTGTTCCTTCATCAACACAAAAGTATTACAATGGGTATGCGTGTGTGCCAGTGTAAACAAGAGGCGAATTGTGATATTGGCAGTTGTACCTTGAGGAAACAGCTATGGTGAAAACTACAGTCATGAATTTTTTTAAAGGTCGAACTGTGTGCATTTGTCCCGGTAGGAGTCTTCAGTAAGTGAATCATTTCTAGTCAAAATGGCACCAGCAGTGTTTACACAAGTTGGGCTGAGCAATTAATCATTTAGATTTAAACACAGAATCTAAATTTTAATTTGAAACACTCACTCACTTATTTTCTACCGCTTTATCCACTGAGGGTCGCGGGGGGCTGCTGGTGCCTAACTCCAGCTGACATAGGGCGAGAGGCGGGGTCCACCCTGGACAGGTCGCCAGTCCATCACAGGGCCACATAGAGACAGACAACCGTTCACTCTCACATTCACACCTACGGGCAATTTAGAGTGTCGAACTGGCCTAATCCCCAAATCTGCATGTTTTTGGACTGTGGGAGGAAGCCAGAGTACCCAGTGAGAACCCACGCACACACGAGGAAAACATGCAAACTCCATGCAGAAGGCCCCTTGTTTCCGACCGGGCCCTCAATTTGAAACAATGCAATTTAATTATTTTCTTCTATAATTTTATAAATATGAATTAATTATGTATATTCACCATGATTCCGTAAATGTACTGCTATTTGTTAGTTGTTTGTCTGTAACCCATGCTTAATGTTCCACTGCCAGTCTTACAGAGATGTTTAATCTCTTTTCTGGATAAGTAAAACAAAATACCAATTTGTGGCCCCAAAATAGGCATAGCATGCACTCAAATGATTTATTTGACACTGAGCTGATATTCTCAGTCTAGAGTATAATCACTGCACCTTTGTTTACTCTCTGTGGTGTACGACATACAAGTAGGCCAAAGTATTGTAGCTCATGCGCAGGTGATTTTTGTGAGCACAAATTTGCGATTTGTGAACGTGTTGTATATTTATTTTTGCATATATCTATGCCCTATATCTAGGGCTTTATATGTAATGCATACATGTTGCAAACAATTTATATCATTAATCAATGGACTCTCATTCTTGCATTAACGCATAGTTATTCATGTCAAAATGCTCCAACCCTTTTTAAATCTATAACGCAGCCAATATTTAAGTGGAGCTTGACTTGTGTCACAAAAATTGTAATTGCCACTTGTCAGAAAAATCACAATTCTATTTTTTTTTTTCAATACAAAGTAAAATGTTTAAGAGGCTAGAAAAGAACCAAACCCAATCCACCAGTTGTACTTAACCAGGACAGGTCTTATGCCAGGATAAATTAATTCAGTCTGTCCAGATTTTCAAGCGATTTAGTCACGTTTTGAATTATGAACTGACGTATATTGTAACATAACTGAAGAACGAATTTGGGGCCTAGGACTCTCTGCAACACTCCAACAGGAAGTCTAGCAGTCTGGAGTTTTTTTTTTTCTATTTCCCTGCCTAGTCTGACATCTCCTACAATGTGCTGCTGGATGTTGACCAATAGGACAACAGAGTGCTCTGACGCAGCGTAACATACAGACTTAAAAATGGCAAAGAGGAATGCTGCTGCTGTTAGGTGAAATAGTAATAATAGTAATAATAATTGAGCTTTGCAACAGTTCAACCGTTCTCTAGTCTCTTTGATGTCTCCTCAAGGGATTACCAAGACAAAGTCCATGAGCATCACCCACAACACTTCAGTAGCCATGATTGACAACTGATTGCCCCTTGACCTTGGGCAGTGTTGTCAACGCTTGGTCAGGGAGGTCTTACTTGTAGTGTTGCCAGTCCCCCAAACAGGACACAGCAAGAATCCGTGTCAATGTGATTGATTATCTGACATAGTGAACATCGTGAAAGACAAAAAATATTAGTCTGATCCCGGCATTATTTGTTAAGGGGAGCAGAGGCCATTATGACGTAAAGCAGTATCTTTTATGAAACAACTGTGATTGTGCTTCTTTATAAGTGGTAGATGACACTTAAACTAGACCTTCATCCGACTGTCTTTACTGATAACTATGTCAGCATTTCACTAACATAAACTCAACTGCATATGACACATTCAAACTCATCCTGTTTGTCAGTCAAGTCAGTTTGATCAGTGCCACACCTTGTGCAACTTATTAACCCTGCATGTTTTTTCATTACCAGTGTGTAAAGGCCCTTCAGGCATTTGCCCCATATTTTAAACCTATGTCACAGATGCAGATGCAAGTCTGTGCAGCTTTTCTGTAAAAAAAAGAACAGCTTTCCCAGAGAATGGCATGTTTGTGTTGCCAGACAGAGCAGAGGTTTCAAACAACTGAGGTGAATTATGTCATAGCGCTTCATAATTTCCAGGCCTCTAAGTTTGTGGAATCTGACCTGTGTAGCACTTGGAATCTTTCACGTGCTGAGCAAGCAGAGAAATTTCAGCCTGTTCAAACTGAACAGGTTACTGATAATGGTGACAGTTTGGAGAAGGACCTGTGTTGATATTTTGGCAGCCTGTTCATGCGCTGAGGTGTGAGGATACATGTCTGGGCCTTTCTATAGGACTTAAAAAAAAAAAAGTCAGTGAGGTTAGGGTTAACAAGCTCTTTGAGAGTGCAGGATCTGAAAGCTAAGCCAAAACAGAATAATCTAGATGACTAGTAGATAGACACCTTCTCACCTTCCAACAAAGGCTGTGGACTCCTGCCTTTACAATTTATAGATAGTCCCTAAGGTGAGGGTGTGGAGGTTAAAAAGAAAAATGAAACAAAAAGATCAGTCAACATTTTTGTATAGTGCAAATCCATAGCAAAAGAGGAATTAACTAGATTATCACATTTAATTCACTCACTCATATTAAGATTTAATCCATCAATCATGATTGATTATCTATTCAGTAGCTGTACTGCTTATCCTTTGAAGGTCACAAAAGGGATAATCTCAACTGATTCTGAGAGAGTCACCAGTCCCTTACTTATATTCAACCATAATACTCACATTCCGTTATGGACCATTTTAAGCCCTTAAGTATAATCTGGCTTCATGTGTGTGGAATGTGTGAAAACCGGGGTAAATCGTATAAACTCTGCCCAAAAAGGCTGCAGTCCATCTGCATTCAAGGCTGGAACCTTGATGAAATAGAAAATAATGAGTATGTGATCATGGTGAGTAATGTGGTATTATGTGTGTGTTTGATGATTAAGCTGAAGTTGTGCAGATAAAAAAAAAGACCAATTAAATACTGTTGATGTTATTTTGTTGTGTATTATGCTCTCTGACACTGATATGTGGTTCATATTAATTAATTAAATTAAATTCATTCATTAATTAGTTTGATTAGAGTACTAAATTAAAAGGCAACTATTTTGATAAGCGATTAATCGGTTTGAATGTTTTTTTTTTAAAATAATCAAAACAAGCGTTCTGATTTTTCAGCTTTGTAAATTTGTATATTTAAATATGAATATTTATTTAAACAAGTAACTGTGGTTTGTGGGCAAAACAAGACGTTGAGTGATCAACATTTTCTGACGTTTCTTGATTAATCGAGAAAATAATCAACAGATTAATCGATGATGAATATAAGCGTTAGTTGCAGCTCGAGAGTCCCGGTTTATATTTAAACAGGTAATAGTGGTACCGAAACAATGATGGGAGTGCGATGAAACTGATTTGAAAAAGAAACAAAAACCAAAAAAAACAAGGCACATCTGTGGAATTTGCACCTCATGTGATCGGTGCAGTGATTTACATGGAAATACAATACACTGGAATTGTTTGTGTTCGTGACACCCAAATACTTGTGTGACATGATGAGATAACAACGGAGATAAAATTGACTCTGATTGTCTTTTTACAGTGAAAGTATTTGCTTGCATAGCATGGGCTTAGAATTTGAGAGGCTGACACGTATGTGCTGTTGCTCAGTGACACACACACACACACACAGCTGCTCATTTGTGTGCAAACGTGGATGAGAAGGCTTTCTATAGGTTGATGATACATCACATCACATTCATTATTAAGTTATTTTCAAGGATTCACTCTAACAGAAGCACCTGCTCTAAATGACCTGTATTTCTATTTGAGTTCTTTTATATTTGTAAGAGTTAGTTAACCCATTGGAATTATCTGCAGTGATTTTTTTATGAAATATAAAACAGCCAGACATTCATCTAAGTAACAATAACCAAAAAGCACCACTTAGTTTAATCTACTAATGATTGTACATTTATTCAATTAATCAATTCTTAAATTAATCATCAACAATTTTAATAATAATTTTATCAGTTTGAAAGTTTTTTTGAATAAAACAAGCTTTCTGCTCAACTTCCTTTATTTGAAAATTTACTGGTCTCTTTGCCCCATATAATAACGAAATTTTTAAAACGAGTCATTTTGGTTTGTGGTCAATCATTTAGAGGTTTGTGAAACAACAGTCAACATTTTTCAAAATGGCCAAACAAGTTCTTGATTAATTAATAATTGGCAGATTAATTTAGTATGAAAATTATCGATTGTTGCAGCTCTAAAATTTAGGGATTTATGAGGGGCTTCACACCAAAATGTAGTAAAGTTGTTCAAAACAATGATGTTGCCGATTATTATTATATATACAGTAAACGTTACGTTTTTTTCAACTGACATTGCAGTTTGAAAGAATAAAAAGAGCAAATTCCAAAGCCTGCAATTCAATTATTATTTATTTTTATTGTTTTATGCTCTGTGCAGTCCCAAAAAATACAGTGCATACTATCTTTAAGTTCTTACCCTCATATTAAGAGTATAGTAGACTTTATTTTGATAATGTCATCATGTGCTAATGCTCCACCACATTTTAAAACTACAGTATGACACAGTGAATACTGAACCGAACACTGACTTAAAAAGATTATATCACGAGTGAGGGGTCCAAAATCAATAGTGTGCTCAAATCATTCAACCCTAATATACAGTACATCACACATTAGAAATTAGGGTTATGTTGGAGGTACAGCATGGCAATAAAGACACTGTTGACACAAAGCAGCAAGTGGAATAAGAGATTAACATAATTTAACAAAAGATTTATTTCTAAATTATAACATACTGCCCATTCTAATTTGAGCAGTAGTAGTTGTATTACAACTGTATTTAAATATTACTGACTGAGTAAGAAGCTTTATAATCAAACTTTTTTTATTGTATTTTGTTATATCTGAAAAGTGCATAGTTTGCATGACACTCTAAATTGCCCACAGGTGTGAATGAGAGAGTGAATGGTTGTCTGTCACTACGTGGCGACCTGTCCACGGTATACCCGGCCTCTCGCCCTATGTCAGCTGGAGTTAGGCACCAGCGCCCCCCGCGACCCTCAGTGGAGGATAAAGTGGTAGAAAATGCATCAGAGAACTAACTAACATAACGCTTCATTAACATGGCTTGCATTGATTTGTGGTGTTTCCCTGCAAATCCAACACTGTCTTTCCCAAGTGTTTTGGCTTTGGCTACAACTAATGAGTATCGTCATTAATATTAACTCTGTGGTTTATTTGCTCATTTAAATCATTGTTTCGTTGTTTGGTCCTTAAATTGTCAGAAAATGGTGAAGAGGGTAATTGATTAATTGTTGCAACAAATTTCAAACTGCAACAGCAGAAATCATGGTCCCTATGAGGGCCATTAACGCAAGATAAACTAAGATGGACTTTATTAATCCCTGTAGGGAAATTTAGTCGTCCAGCAGCTCAACAAATAGACAAGACTGTAGATAAAAAATAAAGACATTTTTAATTTCTGCAGTGACACTATAGTCGATTTGATTCTGCAGTTTGATTCAGGCATTACATCCTTCTACCTGTTCTCGTTGTTCACAGCCTCTCTGCAGGAATGCACTGAGCCAGCACGGCGATTGACTTGTTTTTGAGCAGATCAAAGGATTAGTAATGCTCCAATGTTGATTGACTCATTGGTGGTGAGAACCCTAACCTTCTGGGCCTTAAACAGGTATTGCCTGATGTTCCCTGAAAAAAGAAAAAACAAAAAAACAAAAAAGGAAATAATCACATATACAAGCAGTCAGCCATAGGTAGACATTTAAGAGTCATCATATTTCTGTGAGTGCTGGCTGTCTGACCTGAACAGATACTGCAGAGTGATTGAGAGAAAGAGGCCATAAAGGTAGAGTGCTGAAGAATTGCTATGGGAGAAAACAAAGAACTCACTCAGGAGTAAACGGTATCGCTCCAGGGAGCAGCTTGTGAAATATGATGTTTTAAGTTTTAACCCTTCCGCGGGATTTACTTTATAGAGCTTGAGAAAAAAGGTTTTCTGGCAGAGATGTGGGTAGGTTTTTCAATATCCGTCTCCGTAAAATGGTAAAAGAAAAGGGTGAATCTGTGATGCCGTGTAAATCAAAACCTGAGGTGACACATAACCCTTTACTCGGTAGCATAATGTGGTTTAATGAGGCAAATGTTTCTGAGGAATGTTCTGCTGCATCCTGTTGTCACCCAGCAGTGTGACTGACAGGTGCAGTTAGATAAGGCCTCCTGCAATTCACTCTTTCTTCTAAATGATTATAGTTGAAAGGTCTATCTGCAGCTGAATTAGAAGGTAGAATTTAAGCATTCAGAACATACGCTACCTGTCATTAACTCAATTGCTAATGTGAGTCTTATAGGGTTTGTATTGTCTCTTTAATTCTTTGCCAAGTGTTTTTAAATTACACAAGCTGTGTGTCTCTAAAAGGAAGTTAACTTTACTTCTTGGGTCCAGAGTAGAATAGATGGTGATGCAAATATACCCTTATTTTGGTGACTGATTAATCAAGGGGCAGGACAATATTCTTTTCTCCCTTTTTATAAGATTTCCATTTATCTGAAGCATCTAGAATGAAGTTGAAACAGTGAGAATTTTGTCTCAGAAGGTTTAGGTTTCAGTTTTGGTATCAGTGCTACACAGTGAGGTTAAACGTTTGTCATTTTGCTCCACTGCCCATCAAACTTACAAGTAGGGAAAACACACAAAACACAATTTTCATTTGGGAAATTCCTTTTTTTTTTTAAACTGGGGACAAGTAAAGCTCTCCCTCTTGTAGCTTTGGCCACGTAGTTGCTTTTGGCTTGTGCGTCTATAACCCACCGATGAATACAGAACTATAAATTACAGGCCTTTCCCTCTGGTTAGTCTGTGGTTTAAAGTAAAACTGGAAAAACATAGGGAAATGTTGTCTCATTTCTGAAGATTGGTGAATCAGTACAAAACATTTTCAATACTAGCAGCAGACATTTTAAAAATGTTTTGTCTCATACACAGGAATGTTTTTGTGCCAGGTGATAGTGGCAAGTACAGTAAAAATCTCAGCCTTCAGAAAAGCACTGCAGGTATAAAAGCTTGCTTTGTCAAACAATAACATAGTGCTGGTACTACAAGTATGAAAATAAAGAAAGCAGTGGTGATGTGATGAGCACGAGAAGTTGTTGTGACTTGTGTTGATCCGAGGGAGTGACGCGAGACAGATAGTATGTATCAAGGAAGTTAGTTTGGCTGTGTATCTACACTCTACAGCAGTCTGAGGCAGGCTATAAAAAAAACACCAGAGATAGCGACATCGTTCTATAGATCCTTCTATCTGTACCATAAAACTGAAGATTGGGTGTTGTTCTCTAGAATTTTCCTGGGAAATCAAGGATCCTTGACAGCCTACTCAGTACACTTAGCTTGTGGACAAATGGAAACTCTGAACTGACCATAGGTGCCAGGTGGAAAATACAAAAATATCACACCGTCATACACAATGAAACAACTTGCAAAAGTGTCGGGATACTGCATTTAATTGCAAAACTATGCTGCGTCGCACTGTACACTATTAACACAGTGGTTTTGTCATTTGAATAGAAGGCAACTGTTCATTGCTGCACAAAGTAAATAGTCTATGCATCACAAAGATCATACAGATATGATAAAAAATGGCAAATGGCATCTGGCAACACTGATCGGTGTTGAACTGGTGACCTGTCCAGGGTGTAATCCATCTTTCACCCTACAAATCTTAAAGTAGAACTATGCAGGATTTTTAGCCTAATTTAACAGCTTTGGAGTCTTTGTGATGGTTAAATGTCTTGTTAGCTGAAAACCAGCCTTGCAAGGTCAGGGCCACCAGAATCAGGAGGTTTTGCAAAGTCTCGGGAAACACGAATCACTTTATGGCCCCACACGCACACCCCTTAGCCAGGTATCCGCTATAAGATCAAGTCATCATGGCAGAGCCAGTGGAAAAAAAAAAAAGCAGAGAAAAGCGTTGTCGGAGGAAGTGAGGAAGGAAAGTTAACTGGTCAGTGGTTAATGCTGGGGATAAGGATTTGGTCTTTTTGTCTGAAGAAATGGTAAGCAGTGCATTGTTCCAACAAGAATAGCTGCACAAACGTGTCTGTGTAGGTACATGTTTGTGTGTGTGTGTAGGTGTGTGTGTTTTGAATTGGCTCGTTGTTTGAATAAGTCATTCAATTTATTCTCCGTGTTGATAGTTGTTTGCCCTCAGTCTGCAGGGCAGAGTATAAAACTGCCGCTAGAGGGGAGGTGCTGTCTTGTGTGCAAATACTGTATGTGCATGTCTCTCTGTATATACGCTTCCAGCTCTCATGGCAGTTATCATTTGCATGTATAATATATCACTGTATTGTTATTTCTTCAATTATCAGTTGATCCTTAAACCCAGCCTTTAAAATCAGGGCGAGGGCACAGCGCTCAGGCTTGAGTCACTTATGTAAACATCACCTGACTTTGGGCATCAGAAACAAATGTGCTATGGAAGTTGTATGCATTTTTGGTGGATTTTAAACTCAGGGGTAGACAATTAGTTTTCCTCAGTTGTGCTCAATATTAATTTTAGTGTATAATTTTGACAAGCAACTGGTATGAATACATGTTTAAGCAATGAAAAACTGACGTAGGCCTACGAAAAATGCCAAAATTCCCCCCAAAACAATAGTGAACAAAATGTGCATATTACTGTAATGGCGATTCAAATTGTTCGCCTTAAACACGGCAACCGGTTCTCCACAAACTGAACACACAGCTTTCTCTTTTCATGCATAAGCTGACATCTTTGACGAGCATCCCTACGTTAAGTTGTGTTAGCATATTTATGTTTATTTTCTCATTTCCACTTAACCATACATGGGCCGGTCAGGAATGGCCAAAGGCTCGGATGGGGCCCCGGGGCCAAATCATGCTCAGGACTGCAGTGAACTAACTGTACACACACACATTCATGCAGCTGTGCAGTTGTGACAGAGACACACCTACGCTACTGGAAAATGGTTTAGATCAGTCCAGTTGGAATTATGCAAGCACTTTGGGCTGAAAGAAAGTTTGTTTTATTATTAAAGGAATCTGAGGAATATTCATCCAGCTTTGGGAAAACTGGTTTGAACATCTGTTCCTCAACTCTTCTCAACCATCTATATTTAATAGATTATACCATATAACAGATTACATGTGCCTGAGGCGAGAATAAACCTGAATTTCTTTTATTTGTGAGAAAGTATCGTCTTACACTTCTTACACTCGTGAAGAAACATGTCATTAATTCTGAACAGACAAAATAAAGCTTGGTGTCAACCTGTCACATCACTGCAATTTAAATGTTGCTTCTCTTAAGATAGAAGTCCAATTCTGCCTGGAAAATTAAAGGTTTAATTTTAAATTTTAATTCTGTTAAAAATAAAGTATCTAGTACCATTTGGACTCAGTGTAACTATTTAAAAGTAGTGTAACTACTTTTCCACACTCAACATATCAGCATTATGAGTTGCTGTTGTAATATACAGTAGGTAACATTCATGTGGTGACTGTGATGTTGTTATTGTGTGTATCCATTACTTCCATGACACTTCCACTACTTTCCGCAGGTTGCAGTGCACATGCACTTGGCTTTGTTCCACATCCTGTCTGCACTCTTCCCTTGTCAAACTGAACTTGTCACCGCTTTTCATCGCTCCGGTTATTGGTCCATGATGAAACGTTGGGGGCTGCAGCTCATTGGTTGTTAGTGCAGACCTGCCCAGCATCTGGCAAACACTCAGGCTTGCAGCAGTTGTTCAGACACTCCCAGTCCCTGTTACACCGCACGACTGTTTTGGATTCAAAGGGTGAAGCCAGTTCAAATCCTATTTATATCTTGTCATTAGCGACTCTGCTTCTTCATCTTATTATTGTTATTATTATTATTATTTTGTCTATGCAGTGAAAATTAGAAGCCAAGTGTAATATATTAGTTTTTGCTTCAGCTTGGCTTGCAAATTCCATAATGTGCAATTTGACCCTGAAACAAACATTTCAGGCAAATAGAGCACCAAGATATCTTCCATCAACAGCCAGCGATGACTCATTATAGCCCTCATATAACTAAAAGAGGGTGAGTCAGTCGCTGAAAGCTTTCCATCCCTTGTTTGAGTTTATCCAGTAGCTCCACATGGGTCTTCAGCTTTGCCGAGCTGACTGAAATCTCTTTATTTTTTGTGCGGTCTTGTTAGGAAGTGAAAAATGAGAGTGTGATGATAATACCCTTTTCCTGGCAGTAGTACTTTGCGTCAGTGTGGTGCTAATCTCTTGGATTGGTCCCATAAAGGTTTGGTGGACCATTTGTACAAGCATATGCCTGTATAATTACCCCAGTAATTCATGTATCTTAAATTAAGGTTGCATGATTAATCGCAAAACAATCACAATGACAGTATCTAATAGTGAAATATCCAGACCAAAAGACACTGCACTTATTTGATAAAGATACAGTATGTGAACAAAACAGCATTATGAAATTCTCTAGCACTGCAGGATATTCAACGGCCCCAAAATCTCACTCCTCAGATTAAGATAGTCTCCGAAAATGAAAAAACCTAATGATTTTCATGTGTTAAATGCTAAATTAATAGCTGGGATGTAATTATAATAAGACATTATAAATCATTTCACAATCACAATATCTGTTTAAAAAAAATCACAGTAGGAGTTTTTGACGATATCTTGCAGCACTATCTTGATTGGACACGTGTACTGCATGTAAGCGAGTTTAGCAGCACTCTTGGTATTTTACAGGAGGGTTTGTTTTTATCTTATGCTCAGATTAGTTGTCCAGGTAATAGTCCTTCAAACTTAAGGTGAATAAAAAACATGAATACATGAATACATAAACATGAATATGAGTATCGTAAGTGTTAAGTGGTTAAAATGGGCTTATTTCCTAAAATGACAAACCATTCCTTTAATGTTTTACAGGGATAGGCTTCAGGTCAGTGTTATTGTAAGTCTGACTTTTGGTTACAGTTTTTCCTATGTTTGGGCAGTGATGGAAGTTACTGCTCATTGAGGGAAGTTGGATAAACTGACTGTGTTCCTTTTTAAACAGCCAAAAGAACAGTGTTCATAGTGGGGGAGTGAGTTTCACTACACTACAGTCTCCTCCTTATTTTACTGCATAGAGTGTCATTAAAAAAAAACTCTTCATCGTGGATCATCATTGGTCTAATATTTAATTTTTAGATTCATTCAATTTAGAATTTTGGGGGGAAAAAAAGAGTCCATAATGAAGGACAGTCTCCATATTGACCCTCCAACATCATACATGCTGTGATGATTTAATGGTTAAAAACTTATATCTACTAATTTGACAGTATGTGTACTTTTAATCAATATACCGCTAATATTTACCTATGGTTGCCCGTAAAAATCCAAGATTTCAACCTCTAACCTCAGCTCATCTGCAGTGTCTGATTGCTGAAGGTTTACAGTGCTGAGATGTAAATTACTGAGGAGACTGGTGCAGAGAATGTAGACTTGCAACATTGCAGCACTGATGGGACCTTTTACCGACATTCCTGGACTAAAATTAACTATGTGCACCTTCTATCTTGGGACAAGATAAGGTGAGAGGCACAGCGATCCAAACAGCAACGTTATTAAACTTTGCCATAAAGCAACAAAGACATCACAGGAAAAAAAAATCCCCGTTAAAATCCTCATGAACAAATGTGCTCCCAACACTAGAGCTTTTGTCTGTGTGTATCAAAGAGGAGGTGCAGGCAAGTTAGAGCTGGTTTATGCCCCGCAGGTGCTTGACAGAGTGGGAGAGAGACAGACTTATCTGACTCTGTAACGTTTCTTTACCAGGTCAGGATTTAAATGGGGCTGTATCGTCTTCTTACAGTTATCTTCTACTAGTTGACCATTTGGGCTTCTAAGTGTCCAAACTATTGATCATGCATGCTTTTATTTGATCCAGACCTGATTATTGTAACTCCCTCTTTCTTTACCTGCTACATGGGACTGGGTGATATGGCCAGTCATGATAATAAAGTTGTATATGAGTCAATATTGACAATATAATAATTTCTATGGAACTGGTTGTTTGTGGCTAAGATTTGAATTGCGGTTGGGTTAAGATTAGAATTAAGCATTAACTGGTTAAGATTAAGGTTTGGTTTAATGTAGTGTTCAGGCACCTCTGCATATTGGCTCCTACCTTATGTTACCAGCAGGTCACTCACTGTAGGTCTTCTGACTATGGCTTACTGTTTGTTCCACCTGATAAAAAAGAAAAGAAAAGAAAAGAAAAGAAAAGAAAAGAAAAGAAAAAGAAGATCATAAAGTTAAGATCACTGCTCTGACTCTATCAGACTCCCGACATTAGTGAAATAAGTTCAACCATATCTTTTGAAGCTGATACAACTTATCCAGTCATCACTTATTCACATAGGCCTTTGCCAATGTTCTGCATTGTGAAACTTCTGAGAAGCATTATGTGACCTCATTTTTTGTAAAAGTATACAGAATACTGAATTAAAGTTACTTACTAAAATGTAGGACATAAAGCATACTGATGCAATATATCTGTGTCAGCTCATGAAATCACAAAGAGTTTTTCATGTCTACAGTGGATCACCTGATTTGTTTGTTTTCACAAGCATGACTGTCATATAAAGCTGCTGAGGTTCATACCAGGTGAGGCACATCCGTCATCCCACTGCTCTCCTCGCGCAAAACATCAGCTCTCTTAATCCACTGCTCTGTCTGAAACAAGAAATAACTTGTGGATCTTAGCTATGAGCATTTCCACACAAATATCTGTTTATCTGTTTAGCAACTAAACCGTTGCTATTACAGGACTGGATGTTCATGGCCATGTTGGTGATAAAAGATTTCCTTTAATCAATGCACCACTCAGCCATCAACTAACCTGATCACACATTTTACCAAAGACACTATAATTAACACTAGATCAGTGATTTCCAAAGTGTGGTGCCGTGACGCTACAGCAGGTGGGCCGTTAAAGATAAATAAATAAATATGTTTTTAATTTTCAGCCATGGCATTTAAATTACATTTTATTTGTTGTGAAGCTAAACCTTTCAAGTATTACATGGAGCCCAGCTCTCAGAAATAAAGTGAAGTGGATCTACACTGAATTTCTGTATCCCCATGTTCACATGAAAACAATAATATATACTACCGTTCAAAGGTTTGGGGTCATCCAGACAATTTTGTGTTTTCCATGAAAACTCACACTTTTATTCATCAAATCAGTTGCAAAATGAATAGGAAAATATAGTCAAGACATTGACAAGGTTAGATCGAACCCACAAATGTGATGCTCCGGAGACTCGACTAGCTCAAAGGAAGGTCAGTTTTATAGCTTCTCTAAGCAGCTAAACTGTTTTCAGCTGTGCTGACATCATTGCACAAGGGTTTTCTAATCATCCATTAGCCTTCGAACGCAATCAGCAAACACAATGTACCATTAGAACACTGGAGTGATGGTTGCTGGAAATGGGCCTCTATACACCTATGTAGTTATTCCAGACGTTTGCCGCTAGAATAGTCATTTACCACATGAACAATGTATAGAGTGTATTTCTGATTAGTTGAATGTTATCTTCATTGAAAAACAGTGCTTTTCTTTCAAAAATAAGGAAGTATCTAATTGACCCCAAACTTTTGAACGGTAGTGTATATACTGTATATATATCCTAGTCTGTGTTGATTAGAGTCATGATTCAAGGTTTGGGTGTGGACCGCAGAGGATTTTCAGATTTTAAATTTGGCCCTGGCACTCTTAAGTTAGGGATATGGCTGCACTAGCTGATGTCAACAGCAGTTATTGTACTGTCTGCTGATTTTCCAGGAAAACCAATCCAACTCTGCCCCCTTGTGTGGGGAGCACTGTATTGCACAGACTTACACTCAAGCGACCATTACACATCTGTGTCGATTTTATATACGACGGTTGCCACTTTCACAACACAACTAAGTGTTACCACACAACATCCTGGAGTGGGATAAGGTGGCTTTTGCTAAGCATGGCACCTCGCATTATATTAACACTGTATAATGTTGCTGCAAAAGCAAACGTCAACATCTGGACATGTTGCCCTTTGGGAAAATTGATTGGCTCTGTGCACATGTCACATGTCAAATGTAGCACAGTCACAGCAGTACATGTATTGTTATAGTGGAGGAGGAATGCTGTCTGTCTCTGACTGCTCACTGCTCAGAGGACTGGGTGTGAGTCATCTGTAGGAAGAAAAAAGAAAAAAAAAAGAAAACACTCCAAGTGAGTGATCCTCCTCATTCCTCACACGTGTCCTAGAATCCACGGACGCTCTCTAATTGCTCAGCGTGCGTGCTTGGCCCGTTCTCTCTCAGGTGTCATGACGTCCGTGTGTTTCTGTCGCAGCACAAACACAAAGGGAATGAATCTGTCATTGCATTGAAGCACAGTTCACTTGTTTCAGCAGCAACCGAACTTGTCTCTTAAAAAAGCTGATTCAGCGACGGTCCATGGTCCTTGTTTTTTTTTTTTTTTGTTCCCCCATAAACCTACACAACTTCTGTTGCAACTACACTGTGAGGATGCTGTGCCCATGTGCTTGTGCTTGTTTTTTTTTTTTTCTTTTCTTTTTTCACACAACAAACAGCAGTTAAATGGTTTAATGACAAAGTGATGAACCCATTAAAAAAAAAGCTTTATACATTGAGAAGTGAAACAATAGTTGATGATGACATAATATCCTCTCTCTCTGTCTCTGTGTGTGTGTGTCTGTGTGTGCGTGCCCCCCCCCCCCCCCCCCCCCATGTTTCCCCCCCCCCATGTTTCCTTCCTCGCTTATCCAGGAGCTTTGACCAGATGAGTGTTTCAACTGAGTGCAGTTTCCAGACTGAATCGGACTGGGACCCTTATTCTGAGTGCAACTCCATGATCAGCTTTGACATGACTCAGCCATACAGTCCATCCTCACCCTCCAAAGCTCTCAAGGTTGGTCATATTTACTTACTTAATTACCAATGGAACAGCTCAGGACTTTGCACTCTTACCTTACTGACTACTTTTTACTTTACCAGAGAAATGTTGTACTTTTTACTTCCTTGTACTTTGCACTTATTATTAGTGAGTTTTTGGGGTATGATTTAGCCCCAGAAACGATGATGATCTTAGAAGATGTGAATCACCGATAAGACAAAAGAAAAATAAATACATGCAACTTCAACTGTGCAACATTATCATAAAGTAACATATTCAGAGTCATTTAGAATGAACACTAACTTATAATACAACGAATAAATGACAACATACCCTGAACCTTTGCTCTTGCACTTTGTAACTTTGATGATTACACTGTAGGAAGGAACACTGAGAAGAGTGTGAAACATATTTACTGATAAAAGCTCAAACTGCCAGAAGTTCAAGAGTAACACTGAACCAGGGTCATTTAAAATACTTTGTTACAGCGTTTGCTACAGTGACAGCAAATATGACATAATGTTGCTTTTAATATGGCTCTACCTCAACCAGCGGGAACAGTAAAATGCTGCTTACTCCATTTTACAGCTGAAATAATCCAATGCAAAACTACGAGTGCTATGTTCTTTGTAAATTAAAATAATTGTTGCATTCCAAATTAACCTTGTGTTGTCTTGGGGTCAATTTGTCCCCATTTACTGTTTAACATCTCTAAAAAATTTACATCATTACATCAAAAATTAGACTTTTTTGACTGACTGAAATGAACCGTTATAAATTAAAAAAAAAATAATCTGTCCTTACAAATAATTTAGTCATTAAACACTAAAAAGATCTATCTTTCCAACTTTTGGTCAATTGGTGAGATTGTATATGATTTTCACATTTTTCCCCATTGTGGAGTAGGTGCTCTGGTAAGATAGGTAATAATTTGGAATAAATTGGACTAAAAAGTTGAAACGCAGACGTGGTTGATACTTGAGGACAAATGTGCTGAAATTCAAAAGATTCTGCATCTTTACTAAACTTTAACGTATACCACTCCGTGGTATGTCAAATAGTCCAAATAATATATAGTCAATATAATTAATTGTTTCATTTTATTTTAACTCCAAAAACAGAGTATACTTTTATGTAGGGATGAGTATCCGTATCGGTCAGTATCGGTCTGATACTGGATCGAATATTGGACAGATAAAAATGTAAACTCCGATACAATCCAAAAATTCTTTATATTCAGTGCATGCTTCACTATATACAGACTGTAAAAATCTAAATAAAAACCAGGAAAAGCATTGAGTTTGGGCTGTTTATTTCTTCTTTTTTGGGAGAAGAATATTTGTTACACAGCTGGAGAATTGTGTATTTAAACTGACTCAGCACAAATGTGTTCTTAAGAGCTTCAGAGTTCATAAATGGTCCAAAACAACTGTATTGGACTAATATCAGCATCGGTAGAGACTTAAGCTTGTGATATTGATACACAAAAAAGTGGTATCATGCCACTTTTATGCAAATAATGTTTATTGGCCCTAAATTCCCAGATGAAGGGAAAAATGTTTGGTAATGGGTTGGACTGAATTAAGACTAAAGGTGTAACACAGAATCGGTTGACAACTTATGCTATATTCTTTAAATAACAGTCAAACTTAGACGGTGTCATTTTTGACCCCGGAGGACAAAAGGAGTATGGCAATCGGGAGGACATGAGGGTCAATACAAATTCATTAATGCTGGGTTTAATTGCCCAGTCTTATTCTGAGGGTAATAATACTGTATGTGTTGACAGATCCCTAAAATAAACACACTGTCACTTTCTATTGCATTGGCAGTTTAATTTAATTTATTTTGGCACTCCCACTATGGCGTCATTTTAAAAAAAATGTTTTAAACACAGTAACATACAGAGAAGGTATTAAGGTATAAAATGTGGATACAACGCACTCCTAATAGCTATAAAATTCCAGCTCAGGTGATTATTACACACATTCAATAAACCTGTCAGACCTGCTCACCATGATATTTGCTTTTCTTGCATTAAGATTTTAGGTAAGATGAAAATTAAAAATAAAATCAAACTCATTCTGTTGACATTCGTGCATGCAGGTTAAAAGACCCGATGCCCTGTAGTATTTATCAGTAATTAGAACAACATCGCTGCTCCTGTGTTTATGTCTGTGACAAAGGGGCGAGTCAGCATGAACACTGATGTTGATGTGTGGTCCCTCCACCTGCCTGACATTTGCCACTGCTATGAGTAAATACTGAGGCAATGCTCAGTGCAGAGTTAATTCTGCCGCAGTTGCTCTGCACAGACGGACAGTGACGAGTGGCATTCCGAGACTTAAACGTACACAGACTGGACACGGGACACTTTAATCTTACACTTAATGAATTCTTTACTTCAGCACAGTGGATATATGAATGAGTCAAAACAGCTTGGAGGTACAGTGTTCGAACTTTGACTTTGCTGTATAGTAATGAGGAATAAAAACAATGGTAGATGCAAGTCAGGGGACACTCAGTCTGGCTTTTTTTTGTGTGTGTGTCTATTTCCTTCCTTTTGTTTAGACACATACTGGAAAACCCGCCTGTGCTTTGCCTTAACCTGCTGTTTGCTCAGTGAAATTATGTGTGTTTAACAATGCTGCAAAGTGTGGTGGCTGTTTTTTATAGCAGTAAAATGGTCAGAAAGCACTCGGTTGTTCATTTTAAACTCCCGTGGGCATTTTAGATAGATACTGAGTTGCACGTGTCTTTCTTTGTACTTAATATAGCACTAGATGTTTAAAACTTTGACTCAAGTCCCTCTTTTAATGATTTCATTGCGCAGTCTCAACTGATACAGTTTGAATTCTTTTTAAGCACAGGCACAAACTTAGATAACAGACGCCCTATTGATTTCCCTGCCTCAGTGTGTGGAAGGGTGGGGCCATCTCCAGCAGTCTTATCCACACCCTTTCAGAGTCACCGGATTGAGTGAATTTCTTTCACTTGTTTGCCATGTGATCCGTGTTTCACAATTTTTTTCCCCCACACAGTCGCTGTGATGCAAATGGCCATGCCCTCTAGTCAGGCACTTTATTCACAGCTGGGACACTTAAACTGTAGAAACAGCTCATCTGCTCATGTAGTTCGCATAGGAAGGAGGACACTGGCTTTTACAATTTAAACATGCACACACTTTTTTGACCTCCCGGTCAAAGGATTATTTTATCTTCTTTGTTGTGTTTTTTTTTTTTTTTTTTTTTTGGAATCTAAACTCTAATTGGACATCAACTCCCAAAGGAATTTAGTGGTTTAGACTTCAGCAAATCCAAATGGTAGGTTACTGTGGTTTTTACAGCATGGCTCGTGCTTCTTGTGTTAACATGTGCTCTTGATTCTATGACTAAACCTGACTACTTAGTCAGGTTTGGAAAGGTGAGTGTAATGGCTGCATGGTACCTTTCCTTTGTGTGGGGTCTTCTCTGCTGTGATGTACCGTAAATCCTGTTTAAAAGTTTCATGGATGAAGATTTTATTTGATGACTGTAATCTGTTGAAAAGTTTAAATACTACCCATTCAACATATATATATATATATATATATATATATATATATATTATACATATAATTCCTGGTATTATTTGTACCTGTTCTCTGTTCTCTGTTCCTGTTCTGTGGTCCTAAAAATCAGTTCCCTAAAAACACAATAAGTAAAAGCAAGCTCACAAAAAGGCAGATATGTTCCAATAGGTTTTTTGTTACAAAGTTCATATACATTTTCCCATTTTACTGTCTGTTGTTGCTGTTTTCATGTTCATATTTTCTTTACATTAGGTATTGTATTGTTTTTTTCGGTTAACATGAGGGTGCGGGTCATTTATTGACTTTGCCCTCAAGCAAACTAGCTTCTAGCCTAGAGATACAGTATTTTAAAGATGTCTTTCTGTCTCTCCTACTTGTTTGTCTGCTTTTAGAATTCGGAGGAGAAGAAGGGAGTGTTTGATCGCCTCAGCAGCTTTTTCAGCTCCAGGAAAAAAAAGAGCAGTAGGCACAATTCAAATGCCTCCAGTGATAGCTGCTCCCCTACATCCCCACCAGTGTCTCCACGTTCCCCTGAGTATGAGGAGGATGGGCTGAAGACTCCAACTCCTCCTCGAAAAAGTGAGACCAAGGCAGGGGCAGATGGAGGTGACGACGTCAGCCAAAGCTCAAGTCCTAGAGCCTCAAGCGTGATTTCTCTGATAACAGATGAAGCGGACCTCCCATTTGCGGACAGTAACAGCAGCGGTCGAAGCAGTGTGAGGGAAGTTTTTGTGGGTAGGATCAGCACAGCCAAAGGTGAAAAGAATTCTGGGAACGTGACTCCCAACTTACTGGACCCTAATACTACGACCACTGCTGATTTGAGCTCAGGATTGGGCTTTACAGAGTCAGTGGTGGAGGAAGTCAACAAAAAGCTACATGTTCAATTACAAGAACGCATTCTGACAAATACAGAGGACCCCAGTGAGGACAGCGCAGTTAGTCCAACCACACTGATAACATTTAAAAACCCACCATCCATCACAGCTGACATACCAAAGTCACCTAACTTAACTTCGATAAGCTTAGCATCAAAGAAAACATCTGTGACAGTTGGGGAGAAAGGGCACAGTAGCGTACTAACAGGAATAAGATTAGGCTCTCAGTCTTCTACCACACAACTCATCACAAATGAACAGGAAGATGAAAACTCTGCAGATGACAAGAGGGAAAACTCCAGCGCCAAAAGGAGAGCTAGGATATTCTCTGGGGAAACTACAGTCATGGCATGGGGCCCTTCCACTGAGAAAGAGGAATTAGCCGGAAGTGATTCTCCTGTACAGCTTCACAAAGCCATCTGGGTGGAAACACACCTGGGAGAGGAGGGGGAGCAAGAGTGGGATATATTGAAAGAAAGGGAGGAGGAGGAGGGCTTCAGAGCAGACTCACCTCCTGTATTGGCTATACCTGTCACAGTAATTCCTGAGGATGAATCTGTGGCTGCCGACAGCCCCTCTACTCCCCCAGAGACTCCACCACCCAGTGGCAGCTTGCCTCCTGCAGCTACATTCCCGGCTGTGACCACGGGGGAGTTGCAAACAAACCTACCACAGCCAGCGGAGCCTGTTACTGGCACAGACTCAAAGAAAAGTTTACTTCCTGAGAAACGCAGGACGAGAGAAAATCGTGTCACGCGCAAGACTGTCAATCTGCCTTCGAAGCACAAGGCTTTTGCCCAGAGGGCGAATATCAGCCCAGAAGCAAGTCTGGAGGCGTGTGAACCGATAGGAAAGGAGTACAGCAGAGATTCCCCTTCAAAGACTTCAGATTCAAAAGAAGCCAAACAGTGAGTATCTCTCTATTTGAATGTATTTTCTGTGGTTTGTTTGTTTTATAGCCCTTTGATCCTGGGTAAAACAGAATGCAGGGGAGCTTAAGAGAGCTGAGCTGGCATGCAACCTGAGCTATGAGTTCCCAGGCTCCATTGTACCAGAGGAGAACAATGCACAACCTCCACTGAGGCACTGAAATATTTATAAACTGTCCATTTCATCATACAGAAACAATGCGGAGTGTTCTTGAAATCCCTTAAAACAATTTACAGAATGATATTGAATCAGGCTTTTTATCTGGTTGAGTTGAAATGAAGATTGCATTTCTGTGTTTACCTATGGCGTTTATACTTTACGCTACCTGAATAAGTTAGTCATCACAGAACTTGACAGGCAACTGGTGACTACTGCATGTTTGACTTCAGGATTACGCAGATACATTTAGGCACATGGTTACGGAGACAAAGGCCTTGCAAAAATAAAGAAACTGCTTGCAGAAGACTAATAAATGACTAAGGGGTGACCATGGCAATGCCTCGTTCAGAGTTACTTTACATTCCAGGCTATAGATGGTCTTGCATGCCTGAATGACTCCTAAATAGTGGAAATGATTTATGTTTTCATACATCTGCCTCAGAGAAGTGTTTAAACCGAAGCAGAAGTAGAGTTAAAGTTTAACAAAAATGTTTCCCTTTACCTAGTTTCTCTTGAAGGGTCTGACAGAAAATCCAAAGAAAAATTGACTTGTAGATGCACTTTCTATTTTTGTTTTATTTCAGTCACTTACAGTAACTCAACACAACGTGAAGAAAAAACTTGGCATTTTTAAGTTTCAGTGCTGGAAAAATCACGTATATAAATAAAGCTAAATTAAATGAAATACTTCATTACAAGTAAAAACCTAAACTTACTTACTATAAAAGTAATCAATATGTATCAAAATGCAGTAGTCAAAAAACAAGAGAGGGTAGTGTAATCAAAATGGCCTTTAAATTTGTATTTATAAGCAGCATGTTTTGTTTCTAAATAGTGTTTCATTTTTGGTGGCTTCATGCTTTCACTTGCCACTGCTCATTGCACACAAGGCACTGTGGTTTTGGCTCCTTTTTTTTTTCCTCAATGTAAAAAAACCCATATTTATTGCAGTCAGTGCGGTGTACTTGTTTTGCCATGTTTACAAAGGCTCGACTGCGCAATAACTCCTGAAATGACGGCCACTGTTGTCATGACAATGATGGCTGTGAGTGTACAAATGCACACGTGCATGTGAGAAAGTGTGTGTCCTTCAAAATAAGGGAAGAAAAACTTTTTTACTACTATTTATATATTACAGTGAAAAATAACTAATATCTACCATTTGCTACTAAACAACTATTGAAAATAGAGGAGTACAAGTGAAAAATGAAGTAGTAATCGTCCAAAAAGGGCAACAATTTTATACTCAGGTACATTATCTGATATACATGGTACTTTACCCTAGTAATTATTTCTTTTGTAGATACTTATTATAATATAATAATTTTTCTGTTAATGCTTCCCTCTTTTTGTCTCCCTGTCTGACAGAGTGTCAAGCCTTCAAAGCAACAGCATTGCAGAACTTAAGGAAACCAACCTTGAACATCCTACAACAACAGATGAGACTGCACTCTGTGACCCAAATACATCTGAGATTCTAGTTAAAGGAAGAGCTGACTCGGTGTGCTCTGACTTTGAGGACACCTCTGCAAATGTGGACATGCACAAACCAAAGCCACAAGTGCTGGGGTCTGGCAGAAAAGGCCAAGAGACCAACCAGGCTACAGCCTCTAAACGAGGGCCTAAAGCTGCAACAGAAAGTCGGCATACAGCAGCCAGTGGAGCAAAGACCCCAACCTCTGCTGCTGGAAGCAAAACCAGCAGTGTCTCAACGAAAGCAAAAGTCTCCACAGAAGGCACAAAAGTTTCTATGATACCGACTTTAAAAGATCAAAGCACCAGTGTTTCATCAAGTTCAGATTGTTCAAAGTCTAAAATCCCTAAAAGGGCAGCATCAGATGCTGATGTGAAATCACCTGGGACACCTGGCGATAAATCAACAGGGACCGATGTCCCAGTGGTCACTTCTAAACTACAAAAGCAAACTAGAACCAAAGACCCTTTGAAATTTGTGGTCACTCCAACCAGAGCTGGCAGGAAACCAGGTTTTGATGAAGCAAAGGGAGGAAAATCTTTGTCAGGAGACATATCTCCCACAAAAAGCACATTCAGGAAAGGAACAAAGCTTAAAGAGAAGTCAGATGAGGACACTGGCTCTCTTAGCCTGGTAAATGGCTTGGAGAAAGATCATAGGGAGAGTGCTGTTAAAACAGTACACACACCTGAAAAGGAAAGTCTGGATGTGAAAAAACCATCACAGAGGCATCTGGAGAATAATGCCCCCCTGTCATTAAAGAGTCGGTTATCCATTTCATCTCCAACAAAA
The DNA here is from genome assembly GCA_016785285.1 of Brachirus orientalis. Classification (NCBI taxonomy): domain Eukaryota; kingdom Metazoa; phylum Chordata; class Actinopteri; order Pleuronectiformes; family Soleidae; genus Brachirus; species Brachirus orientalis. The sequence continues at coordinate 1,434,612 of JAFBJR010000100.1, forward strand.
AAGAATATGGATGATACAACACAAATTATAGGCACCAGCTTTAAAAAATTATCTGGTCAGACAGACACAGACAGACTGGAGAAAACTTCAGACAAGCATGAAGCACCTGACAGAGAGAGACATAGTCGGGATGTGCCTTCCTCTCCTCCTCAGAGTTCCATGAAAGGTGAGACAGCACAATATGGCACTAAATCTGTTTGTTCTAGTACTGGTTACTTTGTCATATTACTAAATCCTCTTAGCTGCTTTGTTGACAGGGAATAAAAAGATCAGCTTTGGATCTCAGGCTTTGTCCAAACTCTGAAAGAATATTTTAAGTTTTTGGAAAGTTGGACTTGACTGATACTGATACTGTTAGACACAACCCTGGGATAAAGTCTGGAAATTGTTGTCTGTACATTTTATTGAGCTTTGGTTTAGTACGTAGTAAGTTGAGTAAGATGTGTGAGTATGCAGGAGGTAGGACATATGCTGAATTGGACATTGCCACAAATTGACCAGCGAGCTGACAGGATAGATTCTGCAAAATGTCCAGAGTGACTTTTTTCATGCAGCCCATGCATCTTATGCAGGAAAATATCTTGACTTTAGAGCACATCTGAAAGAAGTTTATGGTAAACATGAAGCAGCAGCTAGTCGCTGGTTAAGTTTTGCTCAGCTTAAATTTTGAAAATTAAACAGGATTAATTAAAAATGATTAAACAGGTCATCTGGCTCAACCCAAACATAACAGCCTGGATTAACATCCATCCAGATTCAACAGCACGAAATGTGGCTGTTCATACCTAGTATCGAAATGCATTCAAGATGCATTTTGCAGATGTATTTGTTTATCAGTGTGATGTGTTTGTGATCATTCAAGCTAGCGGCAGAGAGAGAAAATAGAGAAAGATGGAATGAAAGGCTTGGAATTTTTCCATCAGAAAGAAATCATGTGGGGATCGCAGGTTCATATTGTGGTGGTGGCTACAAATAAGTCAGCATAGAGATGCTGAGTAATGTAAAATATATATATTTGATTGTAAAACGGCTGTAGGGCTGAGGACGTGGTCACAAATGCGTTGTAAGACAGGTTTGAATTGACACATGCAAAAGAAATTGTGTGTTTATTTTTTAAAAACTGCACTCAGCCAACACATAGTAAGGCACAAATGTCCCTGCTACCTTTGCCCTTTTAAGTAGTTTTTTCCTTGTATTAAAAGTGTATGTATGTGTTTCTAACAGGAGGAATGCTGTCAACAAAACCATCAAAGCAACTCCCTAAAAGAAGTCATGAAGAGAGTGATACTTCCACCTCAGGTGTCTCTGCACCTCCTGCAGAGCCAGAGAAAACCTCTAGGATTTCCAAACAGACAGAAAACATCAAACAGCACCATAAGAGTCCAGTAAAGGATCCAGCTGATCCCTTATTATCTGCGAGCAGACTTCCAACACTGGGTCAGAGATGCTCCAACAAAATAAAAGTCAAGAATCTTCAAACTGAAGGTTCTGCAAACACGTTGACAACTGAAATAGACTCCCATCAGAACACTGACAAGGTGAAAGCAATCAAAGCATTTGATGATGCTGTAGTAGATGAAGTGAAGGACAATCATGACAGACTTAAATTAGAGTCTGTGTCCACAGAGGAAGGACAACACATTAAAAAACCTTCAGATGAACAGTCAAGTACCAGTGCATTGGAAGAAAATGAAACAAATGGATCACAGAGTGGGATTTTAAACATCAGGACATCACAAACCAGTGATACAATTAATCACGCAAAAGCTCAGGTAGATATCACATCGCTAGCAGACCCAGTACCTGAGTCCTTGTCTAGCAGTGATATTGAAGCCATTCCTGCTCATTTACCTGTCACCGATGTCAATGATGCTCATGCGGACAGAGAGCATGAAGATAAACCTCGAACAAAAATAGAGATTTCACCTGAAAAAGTATCTCATATACAAAGCGATAACACAACAAGGGAACAGCAAACACAGCTAGTACTACAAAGTTCTCTCCAAGGAGTAGATATTTTAGAAACATCTCAGATAATAAGTAACATAAAACCAGCTTTAATTCCGGAAGATGAGCCGAAGCCTGCAGTGGTTGACATAATACCTGCCCATGAGGATGTAATTGATATGTCAGCCAAACCTGTTGGGCATGACAGTGTACGCTGTGACATAATGACCCACTCTGATAAGGATAGTGTCATGCCCGATAATGTTTCTTCAAAAGAAACGACAGAGGTCACTGCCACAGAAGAGATCATCTCAAATAGTTTTCCTGCTAAAATGGCCTTAAAAGATGAAGACGGTGAGTCTAAAGATGCAGGATTATCCATTCCCATTGTCTCAGTTGATCCCAACCTGGCCAATACAGAGCAGCAGATGGAAATCAAGAATCTAACAACAAATGAAATTATTGAAAATGATGTACTGTCCTCCACATTAGTCACAGAGTTAGTGAAAGAGAAAACTAAAGAGGAGGTTGGCAGAAAACCACCAGAGGCTTTGGGCATTCAGACAGAGACTGGAACTGTTAGTGAACCCAAGAATGTTGAAAAGAATTTAGACAAAGAACCTCTTTTACTGGAAGGAAGGTTTGAATGTCAGAAGAAAGAGACAAAACCAAAGGAAAAGCTGAATGAGACAGCAGTGGAAAGCACAGACTCACAGAGTAGTTGCAAAGAGGAGCTTGAGAGCAAAACCGATGAGGCTGAAACAGAAAAAGACATTTCAAAACCAGAGAAATCACTTGATCCAACATCAGAACAGAAATGTCTACAGTCTGACGCAGAAGAGGGACAGCAGATGGTTGATATAGGTGCCCTGGATGAGAAGAGGACAGAGGCAGACCAAAAATGGAGTGTATTTAATGAAACTACATGTAGTGTGGTTGATTCAAAACATGGTGTTTTGAAAGAAAATGCAGAAAGTGGTGGCAAGGAAGTCCAGGAAGCAGGGCAGCAGATGATGACATCAACAGTGAAAACTGAACAGGAGCCCAAACTGCTTCTAACTGAGGAAGAGGTCAAGAATGACACCACAAAGGAGGGAGATAAACATGCTGATGATGTCAAGGGAAGCCACACTGCAGAAATGACAACCATAATCTCTATTATACCGGATGCTGCAGGTAATAAAAAAGATGAGAGTTTACCAAATGAGACTCTTCAATCTGACCTTAACAGTCAAGCAGATTCAGCCTTAATTCACAAAGATCAAGGTGAAATTTTTGATAAGACAGATGAAAATGCTCATAGATCAGAAGAATCCATGTTTCCAAATGCTAAGTTTGAAAAGAAACTGGAAACACAACAAGCTCCAGAGAAGAAAACAACAAAAAGTGATATTTTACAAGTCAAAAATATTGATAAGACAGAGGAAAATGCTCATAGATCAGTAGAATCCATGTTTCCAAATGCTCACTTTGAAAAGAAACTGGAAACACAACAAGCTCCAGAGAAGAAAGTAACAAAAAGTGATATTTTTCTAGTTGAAAATATTGATAGGACAGAAGAAAATGTTCATAGATCAGCAGAATCCACATGTCCAAATTCTAACTTTGAAAAGAAACTGGAGAGACAACAAGTTGCAGAGGAGAAAACAACAATAAGTGATATTTTACAAAATGAAAATATTGATAAAATGGAGGAAAATGTTCATAGATCAGCAGAATCCACATGTCCAAATTCTAACTTTGAAAAGAAACTGGAGAGACAACAAGTTGCAGAGGAGAAAACAATAAGTGATATTTTACAAAATGAAAATATTGATAAAATGGAGGAAAATGTTCATAGATCAGCAGAATCCACATGTCCAAATTCTAACTTTGAAAAGAAACTGGAGACACAACAAGCTGCAGAGGAGAAAACAACAATAAGTGATATTTTACCGATGGTTACAACTCAAAAAGTGCTACCAGTAAGCACTGAAGCACAGAATGCTAAAGACATTGAAGAAAAGACTGAAACGATGGTTTCATCAGAAAATGATTTGGTGAGTGAGACTTTAGTTGTTAATGCAGACATTAAAGATGTCCAAGATCAGAAGTCCATAATTGTTGAAGACACAGAGGACATCAGTAAAACAGAAAAAAACAAATCAACCAAAGCTGAAGGTCCAAACTGTTTGACAGCCCATGAGACAGAGAGAATTAAAATTGAAATTCAAGAGAGCAGAGAAATAGATGCGACTCAAGAACTCAAATCTGCCAGCTCTGACACTGAAGTTACAAATGAAAAGACTGAAATAAAGGATTCTTCTTTAAACAGTTTGATGAATGAGACTGAAGTCAAGGCCACTAAAATAGAAGTTAGGACCCCTAAGGACCAGACACCTGTAATCGGTGGAAACAAAATTAAGAGCATGGAAAAGGGAGGGAAGAGGACAACAACAGAATCCAAACAACCAGCTTCTAATCTAGACCCAAAACTGGAAACAGTAAAAATAAAACCCGTGGAGCAGACAAGTGAAAGACAACACACAGAAAAAGATAGAACTCAAGAACTTGACTCTGTAAGCACCAAAGATACCAAAGACAACACTGAAACTGAGGATTCATCTGTAATGATTTTGAATGATAATGTGAATGCCAACAATGAAATTAACAACCAACAGATCCAAAAGCCAATAACTGTAAGTGATCAAGATAGGAACACTGCAGATCCAAATACTGACCTAAAACAGAAGACCAATACAGTAAGAATAGAGAAAAGCTCAGAAAGCCATATTCAAGAACTGAAGCCTGAAACTGACAAAACTCTGAGTGATGAGGGAGCAAAAGAGAAGACTGAAATTAAGGATTCATCAACAGAAAGTCTGTTGAAAAAGGCAGCAACTGTGAAAGTTGACTCTGAGGTTGGTGAGCAAAAAGATGAGAAGTCCCCAATTTTCAGCGCTGAACATGTCGATGTTGAGAAACCAGGACAAACCACTGCTCCATCCACAGACTCGAAAGCTCCAAATGATAGCCACGAGCAGAAAACAAAGACTGAATCTGTACAAATATCAGAAGATGCTAAATTACCTGAAAAATCAAGTGTCTCTTCTGTTGTTGGTAAGAGTCACAAGATGCAGAAACCAAAAAGCTTGATCAAAGAAAATGTTCAAGATGAGAATAAAGTGGCAAAACAGGAGGATCAGCAAATAAATACGTCAATGATAGATCAAGTCAAGTATGTCAAGCATGAATCAGAATACATTGTTGTAAAAGACATATCTAGCAAAAAAGTTGGTGATGAACAGTCTGGTGTTATTTTAGATCAAATACACATTAGTATTGATGCCCAGAAGAATGAAGGGAGCATTAAAGAAAAAACAATCCCCAAAAGTGGTTCAAAAGACAAGCTGCCACCTTTAAAAGAGGAGAACATCCTAAATCTCACTGATCCACAAAAGCCTATGAAGCCAACAATCAATGGCACATCTTTTCTTCCTCTAACAGCAAAGTCATCCACTCCATCTCAAAGCCCTCAGCTAAAGAAGGAATCCCCGTCCAGTTGGTTAGATGTGGAACATCGTCAAAAACAGAAAAAGGTAAACAAAAAAAGGCTAGATGCCTCAGCCAGTGAGGATGAATCTCTGGAGCCTGATAACTTTGACGATTTTATCAGGAGCATCAAGGAGGGTGGAATTCCCTTTTCACTCCCTCCAAAGAAGCACGTCCGTAAAAAGTCCCCATCTCCACCTTTTGCCATGCCGTCCATTAAGGAGGACCACTTTGAGAAAACTTTTGATCCTGATGAATTTCAATTTGGCTTAAGGAAGAGTGACAGACTGTTCAAGGATCCTTCACCAGCTATGGTGATTAAACAAAATGCAGCCAATAGGGAAGGACGGAGCCTAGACAAACGTGCACAAAATAATGCTCCACCCACACCTAAATACAAATCACTTGATGAAGTGGAAGGAAAAGAGGGCCACAAAAATTCATTTTCTGAAGCAGTTAATGAAGAGGGACAAAGCAATGAAGAGGAGCCTGGGAAGTTCTCATCTAGACTTGAAAGGATGTCTATCCTCTCCAGCTTACGGAGTTCCAACAGGAAGACCAAAAAGGAAACTGCTTCTGGCTCAAGTAGCTCATTTTCACCTAACGAACAACAAGACTCGGCCTCTCTTGGAAAGCAGGGCGTTGACTCACCTTTGCATGGCATTCAAGCAGATAAGGAGGGGGTGAAGGGTACAGATCAAGGACCTCTCATCAGTTGCGGTGAAAGTGTAATAAATGAGTCAGTACTTGACCCCTCCTCCTCTCCTCCTCTAACCATGTTCTCTGAGATAAAGCTGCCAGATCATTTGGAGAAATACCTCAAGAAGAATAATAAAGAATCTGACGCCTCGCCAGGCTACTCACAAAGTCCTAAAACTAAAGTGAATCCTGAGTGGAGCAGTGATAAGGACCAGTCTTTGAAATCACAACAACCCAAAATGGATGTGGGCCTGCATGGCTCTGCTGCACTACCTCCAACCACCATCCACAGTCAGCAGAAGTCTCACCATAGACGAATGACGAAGAAGAGGGTAAGCAAATATTAACTAAAATGAATGAGAAAAAATTACTTGCTGGGCTTTGGTACAAATCATGGCTACCCTGTATGAGCTGGTTTATCTCCATGGTGACGCCCACACCCTAGTTTCATTTCCTGTTCTTTTGTACGGCCATGGAATTGCAAATAAATCATTTGCAAGTCAAGACACGAGCAAGGCACATGTCCTCAGTCTGGAATTTTACACAGGAAATCTTTGCCAAGACCAGCTCATCACATTGTAATAAAGTTAATGCAAATACAGTAGAGCCATGCAAATCCTGTTTGTTTATTTAGATTAACAGAATGTACGTACACTAACATACAGTACATGCTACACACCAATGTGTTTTTGTTTGGCAGTTTATGGGGTGGGGGTGCCAGGGGGTCGGTGTTGGTGGTATGGGGAATGTGTTAAAACTTGACAGGCTGCAAGTTTTAACACAAGAGATACAATATGTGTTGTTTGTTTTAGAGAGCATGGCAACAGACAGAGAGGTCAAAATGTAGGTCAAAATTCAGGTCAACCAACATGGGTTTTCTACAGCAGATGAAAATGAAATCATCACAGCAGATGGCCAATATGTTCCTTTTTCTCCAGCTGATCATATGTAACAGTTAATAATAAATGATTCACCAAATAGCTTAATTTAAATAAACGTTCATTGAGCAGCGCAGACTGTCCGCCTTTACGATCTGCATTTTGTGTAAATGTAAAACACACTGTACATGAAACAACTATTCAGAATGATTTAACTTTGCCAAATTAACTTTTGCATGAAAAAAAAAAGACATTTTAGTAACTTAGGAGCACGTATACATTTCTAAGAACAAAAATATGTTATGTGTGACAAATGGCAGATTAATAAATAATAATGTCCGATTATGTAAAAAAAAAAGGCAAATAGGTAAATAAATATTATACATTTATCTGATTTTAATGTATAGCTGTTTGAAATATAATGTTTTAGTTAATGACCGAAATGTTTAATTCCCTCAGGTACCTGCAGTAAGAGGCATCCACAAAAGGCCTGGAAAGGTATGATTATATGTTGTGTTTTGTGTTTTTTCATAACATTTGGATAAAAATCCTATTGTTGTAATAGAATTTCTGTCTTTTTCCAGATTGTAATACATGAACATGCTCAGTTTGGAGGGGAAGCATCGGAGTTCTTCTGTGATGTAGAAGATGCTACCATGTTGAAGCTGTCTCCTGTCATCTCAGTCAGAGTCATCAGAGGATGGTAGGGCTTTCTCACTGCTTTCACTTGGTATTGGGAAATTGTTTTTTTTTTTTTTTTTACTGAGATGTAATGACTAAAAAAACTCTCATTAACTATTCATATGATGTGATTTGCACCTTTGCACCAGTCTGCCTTCACTATTTCAGTATTTCAGAGTACAATGATTCTTCCAGGTACAAGCTTGTCTCCCTTCAACTATTCACACAATAACATTAATGGGGACATTTTCTCTCTTCATCTTTTTTAGCTGGCTATTGTATGAAAAACCTGGCTTCCAGGGTCGTGTCATTGCTCTAGAGGAAGGTCCCACAGAGCAGATAGTGAATATATGGGCCGATGAGGGAACTCCAACAACATTGGACCAGAATGGTCAGCCTGTTCCAACTGCACCTTTGGTCATAGGCTCCATCCGACTGGCAGTTAGGGTAAGTAATTTAAGATCCAGTTTTGATGATATTATTATTATCACTAGCAGTAGTATTGTTGTCATTATTATTATGCTATGATTAAAAGTTCATCAGTATAATTTCTTATCAACACTCTCTGCTGCTGCTTGTATAAATGAAGCCGTGGTTCTATAAACATGACATAACTGATTCTAAACTTGATACAACTGTTAAATATCTGCTCCTGGTCTGTCTCTACTGTCTCTATTTTGCCTCCCTCTTTTTCTTTCTCTCCCCCACCTCTCCTCTGTCCCCCATTTTCCTCTCACCCCAACTGGTCGAGGCAGATGACCGCACATCTTTGAGTCTGGTTCTGTCAGAGATTTCTTCCTGTTAAAAGGGAGTTTTTTCTCTCCACTGATGCCTAGTGTTTGCTCATTGTGTGAACTGTTGGGTTTCTCTTCTCTCTGTAATATTTAAAGGTTTTAGCCTTACTATGTACAGTGCCTTGAGATAATGTATGTTGCGATTTGGCACCATACAAATAAAACTGAACTTGAACTGAATTGAATTTAATTTCAAAGAAAACCTGACCATTACAAGTAAAGGTTCCAGAGAAATGATAGTTGCAGTGGCTCAGAAAATTTCAAATATCCATCCTTAGAAAAAATAGGTAGTTTTGTTGTCACTGCATATGAAAATACAACAAAGCTTTGTTTGCAGCACTGACACCTCTACAAAAAGCAGCATTTAGTAATTTAAAATTTCGTAAATATGCATAATAAATAGTCACAAGATGACATAAAACTGTCAAATAAATACAGAAAATCACTGCGTTGCATCATTGAGCAGCATTACCCTGTTAATGATTTCAAAAGAGAGTCCACTGTTTCATTTGTGACTGTCTCTTTTTTTTTTAATTATGAAGTTGGACTCACACAAGTGAATGTTTACTATATGTTGTGTAGGACTATAGCATTCCCAGGATTGACCTGTTTTCAGAGGTCAATGGGTTGGGGAGAATGACCTCATACTGTGATGACACCGTAGAGCTCGGCACTTATGGGATCCCACAGACCACTGGCTCCATTAAGGTCCATTCAGGAGTGTAAGTTTAACTATATACTTAACCTCAATTCTCATTTACACTAACAGGATACATGCAATTAGTAACTAAGTTTTCATGGATCATATTTTATAGTGAGGAATATAAAGAAATGTGAATTATCAGCTTAAAGTGTATTAAAAACATGCAGGATGAACCAAAGATAAACCAATAAGGGCTGGGAGTACAGCTCTCAGAAAGAACAACAGTAAATTGTATAGTGCAACTAAGGATGTTGTATTATTTAATGTAATATTCACTTTATCTGAAGTTGAAAATGTTGCCTTGAGTTTTCTTTTCTTGGTTTTTAAAAGGTTCTTTGCATTTTTCATCTTCTGTTTTTAATGCTAGTCGAAATTATGCAGCTTAACTGACAGTTTTAAAGGTCACAGAGATGCACCCTTTGTGGACACTTGACAGGGAATGGTCTGTGAGCAGCATCTGTTTTCTGTCTCTGAAGGAATGTGAGCTGTAGGGTAGGGCCTGTGTTCTTCGCTTGAACTGTTGCAGATAAGTGACGGTTTGCACGTCATGGAGTGGAGAAAGTGAACATATGGTGTAGACCAGCCATTCCCATATTAAGAGTGCCAGGGCCCACTTTGAAATCTGAAAATACTCTGGAGGTATTAACTAAACCTTAAATCCCGACTCTGATCAACACACAAGACTAATTGTTTTAATGTGAACACGGGGATAGGAAAATTCAGTCCACTTCACTTTATTTCTGGACTTACATATACTGTATCTCTGGTTATTACAGCTGGACTCCATGTAATATTTGAAGGCTTTAGTTTTACAACAAAGTGCTCATTCCCAAAGTGCATAATTATCCATCAACATACAATATATAACAATTTACAAATTAAAATGAACAAATTAACACTTAGTGCAAATACTGAATTGTTAGGCCTGTTTGCTGACCGGTTGAAGTGATCCATCAGCTATGATTCCCTATTGATAACAAGTGAGAGAGGCTACTTTCCGGAGCAGTTAGGCAGATCCACAAATACGGTGACACCTGCTATACTAGGTCAGATAAAAGCCATGGCTTTGTTTTATTCACTCACTCACTCACTCACTCATTTTCTACCGCTTTATCCACAAAGGGTCACAGGGGGGCACTGGTGCCCGCTTTGTTTTATTATGAATATATATATATATATGTATTTCTTAGAATCAATTGTCCATATTTTAAAGCAATTTAAAACTTAATAGCTGACAAAGCTGCGTATGTGTTTGACCAATCAGACATTTTCACTACAGAAAACTGCTCCCAGATAATGTAGTTGATGAATGATTATAAAGACAATGAGCAGGGGCATTTACAGCTCATTCTATTCTGAATAAAACACACATATAAGGTCTCTGGAAACACTTTATACAGTTCCTGGATATTATTAAAAGAGAGAAACCTAGCAAGTTATTAAGATTTTTCCTTTTACTGTGCGCTTTGTTTTATTATGAATATATATATGTATTTCTTAGAATCAATTGTCCATATTTTAAAGCAATTTAAAACTTAATAACTGAATAATAATATTGATAATAGCTTATGTATTTATTTTTATTGACCTTTCACAGCCCACCTGCAGTACCGTCATGGCCAAACTTTGAATATGTCACCACATTCACCTTTCCTCACCTCTCCCTTTCTCCCACTCTCTCTCTCTCTGTGTGTATGTATAGTTGGTTGGTGTGTAGTGATCCAGGCTTTGAAGGTTTTGTAGGTGTTCTAGAGGTGGGCGAGTATCCCCGTCCAGAGACCTGGGGTTTCTCTGAGCCCTTCATCGGCTCCCTTAGACCTCTCCGGATGGTACAGTACAAATAAAAAGTCATAGTTCACAGTCATGTTGCCAACTTGCTTTTGCCTGACAGTTGTGTTGTCTCTATTTTCAGGGAGCGATAAGGGTGGAGCACCCTCACGAAGTCAAGGTCTGTTGTTAATTTTATTACAACTGCTGTGTCTATATAAGTATCTGCTGTGAATAGAAACTAAACACTGCTTCTCCTTTTTTAAACGAACATCTCAGTGTCCCTGAGTCGTGTTTACAAAGCTGCGTATGTGTTTGACCAATCAGACATTCTCACTACAGAAAACTGCTCCCAGATAATGTAGTTGATGAATGATTATAAAGACAACAGGCAGGGGCATTTACAGCTCATTCTATTCTGAATAAAATACACACATAAGGTCTCTGGAAACACTTTATACAGTTCCTGGATATTATTAAAAGAGAGAAACCTAGCAAGTTATTCAAATTTTTCCTTTTACTGTGTGCTTGTGATGTGCTGGAGAGGTCAAGTCCAGTACAGTAAGGCCCAGTGTGTCACATTTAGGAAGATTTAGTGAAAGAAATTAAGTACGCTACCTATAAGTATTTATATTGTATAGTTGTATAATCACTTTAAAATTAAATAAAGGTAAATTTTTCTAAGAATAAAGCTTTTATATCTACTTTACAAAAGTGGCTTGCCTTATGGAGGCTGTCATGTTGCCATGTTTCTACAGCTGCACAAACGGACATACGTTTTTTTTGGGGGGGTTTTGAGCAGAATCTTAATATGCGAACTTAGATAAATGGCGTGGAGTGGGAAAGTGGATCACTGGAAATAGTTGTGAAAGAGTGTTTGCCTAATTCTCTGACATGCCTGGGAAAGAGAGCAGTAAGCGGACTATTTGTTGCACTCTGCAGTCTCACCATTAGATGTCACTAATGCTTACAGACTGGAACTTTAATGTACACTTCAATCTGTGGAATGATTACAGAATGTTCTGCCTTGGGATAGGAAAGGGCAAAACACTAATAATATGTGTCAGGCCTCTGTATGCAGCTGAGACTCATCTCCTTCTTGCTCTTCCCTGTTCAGGCTTTATTGTTTGAGAAGCCTAACTTTGAAGGAGAGTGCATAGAGGTGGACAGCCATGTGTATAGTCTGCAAGAGACAGAAGAAGTGGAAACATCCACATGTGACGAATATAAGAAAACATTGTCCACAGTGGGCTCGATAAAGATCCTCAGTGGTCTGTGAGTATCTGCTAAAGTTAATCTGAGACCCAGTAATAAGTGTTAGTAATTAATTCATATTTAATAACAAGTTTTGTCTCTGTAGCTGGGTGGGCTATCAAGAGGCAGACTTTGAAGGCCAGCAGTACATTCTAGAGGAGGGAGAGTATCCACACTGCAGTGACTGGGGGGGATCCGAGGATGGGATCCTGTCACTCCGGCCTGTGAGCACAGTAAGTATCATCTGAAATATCGACCAACACTCTTTTTAAACAGTGCCCAACCCTTTTCTAATTATACCAAAATAAATGTAGACATAAATAAAGTGAAGCACAAGAGAACTGTCTTTTCACTTTCTAATTATTGCTCTGTGTTTTTAACTTCCCAAGGAATTCCTGTCACCGCACGTTAAACTGTTCAGTGAGAAAAACTGTGATGAGCTGGGTCTCAACGTGAACTTGTTTGGCCCTGTCCTCAACATGGAGGGCATCAGCCATGGGATCAAGACCCAGTCTGCCAATGTCCTGAGTGGAGTGTAAGTAAAATAAATAAATAAAACAAAAAACCTTCAATAACAAAGTTAAAATTCATAAGCAAGGGAGTGCCATGGAAGTTAAATGGTTACAATGCATTCCACGTAACTGCAATGTCTGGTTTAATTCTAGTCAGGGACCCATTCTGTCCTTGGCTGAATGTCATAGATAGGGATAAACATTTAGAAATAATAAATAAATAAACTATATATACCTTTACCCCATGACCCCTCTAGAACCCTCAGGTCTTCTATTTCTGGTCTTTTAATAGTCCCAAGAGTAAAGACTCACAGTAAGCCAGCTTTTTGGCCCACATTTGTAGAAAAGAGGGCAGAGGGCAGCACTGAATGTTCATATTTTTAGTCTAGCTTTTAATCATTCTCTTTATTAATAATATGTTATTTCATTTAACATGATCTTATTTGTCTTTTTACTTTTTATTTCATTTTATCTCTCTTACTCTAGATTGTCTTTTAGCACCCCCTGTGTTTCCTTGGGGATGGTAGTGTTTCCTGGCAGTTTTGTCCCATCTTTTTTTATGTTCTTATGTTGCCTCCACGTCTCACAGAGAGGCAGCTTTTAGTTGACAGATCTTTTGTCCTGGTAGCAAAATTATGCATCTATAGTTTTAATTCCAAGTGTGGATCTTTGTTGCTTGTCATGCCCAGTTGCTGCTGACTGTCTGACACAAATGACACACAAAAATAACAATAATTAAAAAAAAACTCATACAGAGAGAGTTAAATATTTTGTCTCTGTTTTGGGCCCACGCTTAAACCCTTGCAATAGTTGGTTTTGTGTTTCTAGCCTCACAGACTTTTACTAAAACCACACCTCTACACTTTGACTTGTGATTCTGTTTAACTTTTTCCCTTGTTACCAAATAAAGTGCAGTTATGGCTCTTCCTTCATTTTGCTTGGGGCCTTCTCTTGTAAGGCCAGACACAGGGGCGTTTCCTTTGGTGGTTGCCATGTGGCGAGTTTTGCCTTAAAGCACTTTGATTTGTGAAATTACTGTCGAGTCAATGATTTATCCTAATTAAAGCCCTTGAAAAGCGGCATAGTTTCTCAGTGCACAGACTTTTATCAGTCAGCCATTTGCTTGTCTGAGCTTGAACATTCATTGTACCTTTACTTAACACACTGTGTGTTTTACCTGGATTGTTTTGCCTGTGTTTAGAAGTCAGAACATTAATCAGAGCAATAATTTGATGAGGTGACAGTATAATCTGTCACTATAATCTGTTTAAGTTCTGGTAATGATGTCTGACATTGTGGTGTATCTTATCTTAAGTTGTTGTCATTTTGTGTGGCTGGCAGATGGGTGGCATTTGAAAAGCCTGGATTTGGTGGAGAGCTCTATGTGCTGGAGAAAGGCCTTTATGCAAACCCAGAGGACTGGGGAGCCCAGAACTTCAAGATCTCATCTATACAGCCAGTCTTCCATGTAAGAAATGATGAGTAGTGAACATGAAACAATTAGTAAAGTGATGAATATTGTTCAGTTCAGTTGTTGCTCCAGGTTCTGAAATATCATGATTTGCAGGTTTTGTTTGTCAAATATTTTAATTTAATATGAATTATTTGCAAATAATTGGCAGATTCATCAATAAGGAAGATAATAATTGCACTCTTGTAGGAAGAGTTAAAAAGAGGGTTACATAATCGGTATTTTACGGTATCTGTATTTTACCGTGATTATTTTAAGTCCATGGTTCTCAAACTGTGGCACGTCTACCACTAGTGGTACACAATAGTGATGCACGATATCAGTACTGACAGATATTAGCTTTAGAGTGTATTATCGGATATCAGCAAACACACCAAGATCTGCCGATATGACCAATGACTACAACAGCACAGTAGGCTAAATAGGCCGCTACCTCCTTGACTTCAACTAAGAAAATTTACATCTGTTGCAACATGAGTAAGCAAATATATTCATTTCACTACATCAGAGACTAAATGACCTCTGCTATTGTGCACCACTAGTGCATGAGCTTCCCCTGGTGGTACTTGGAGGAAAATCAGAAATACTGTTCTACTGTATATACCAGGGTATGTGATCGGAGGGGAGCTGAGGAATTTTGTCCAGTGTGCGTAGAAAATGAAACAAATAACAAAATAAATAAATGAATTAAATAATAATAATTAGAGTCTGGAGTATATGAGAGGAAGAGGATGACGATGTGAGAGCAAATTATCTTATTGGGAATAAATCTGCCTCCTGTGAAAAGTCTTCTGAGTGCAAAGTCTATGTTTCTTACACTTTCTTCCTCCTTGTTCTGTAGGAAATGCTGATGGGATCTCCAAAATTCAAGGTATCACCCGTCCCTTCAAGACCTTATATAAAATTTACGAAACAATCTCTCTTCTACCGTCCTGGTTGTGTGTGTCGGCAGGTCACTAAAGCTGTTTGGATGTACTGTGTTGTGTGTTACAGGTACAGCTGTACTCTGAACCAGACTTCCAGGGAAGGCTGGTGGCTCTGGAGGAGAGCACAGCAGTGCTGGATGAGGACTTCATGCCCAGGTCCTGTAAGGTGCTGACTGGCAGGTAGGCATAAAACATGGCCTAGAACTACCACTGGCATTTAATGATGTTGATGCACTAAGAACAAAATTTAAACTTGATTTTTTTTTTCTTGATATACAATATGATTTTAAAGGGATAGATTAGGTTTTATGAAGTTTGGTTGTACTGACCAAGGGCACATGGCCTTACAATCAGAAAAGAGAGTCTAACAGTGAGATAAAGCTGTAAACATGGCGTTTAAAATTGTGAGCCTTTGGTTTAGTCACTAAAATATTGTGTTTTCTTTATTTCCCTGCTGGCAGGCATATTTTCAGAGATACATCTTACCTATGTTGATTTCCGCAGGGAGCATATATGTGCCAGGACATCATACAATTAAAAAACCTGAACTATAACTTTCAGGTCTGTTAGTTGGTCGATTGTGGTGATTAAAAGAAGTATATTAAAATAAGAGTTTGATTTTTATATGTGTATTTGTATCAGCTGGGTGGCCTATGAAGGACCTCAGTTCACAGAGAACATGTATGTGCTGGAGGAGGGAGAATACCCCAACACTGTGGCCATGGGCCTGCTGTCCTCAGTCTCTACCATCCGCTCCATACACACCACTGGACATGTAAGTATGGCAGTGTACATAGAAAAGCATATGGAATGGTATATCTGTGACCTTTGGATATGTGAATATGAATGATGTACACTCTCTCACCTCTTGCTGTTCAGGAGCTCTCTCTGCCCTCCATCAGCCTGTTCAGTAAGGCTGGCTGCAGAGGTCGCAGGGTGGTGTTGACCGGTGGAGCTGCGAACCTGCAGCTGGCGAGCTTCGACACACGCATACAATCTGTGGTGGTGGAGGGAGGAATGTATGTCACTATTCTTGCATTTTAGAAATTATACATTTTTTTGGTATCTTTAAAAAAGTGCCCTATTTAAGTGTTAGGGTTAGGGTTACAGCTGGTTCTCAGCAATCAGTGGCTTTATTCAAACAAGACATTTAAATAAGCTTTGTGGGCAGTGCTGCTTTTTTCTGTTGAATTGAGTCATACTGGAAGCCATTGTGTCTTCCTGCAACAAAGTGGTCTATAATGAGGGACTGGCCTGGACTAGCTGGTTAGCATACCCACTCAAGTAAAACAAGGAAACTATGAGTCAAGGAAAAAAGTAAAACACAAGCTGCAGGTTGCAGACCTTCAGCACCTCCGCAGTGGCTCCCTGTAGCTTTGATAAAAACACTTTTTTTTATTTTTGTTTTATTTACTTCAAAGTGAACTCTTCTTGTTTTAGCAATCAGGTGAGAAATAAAATTGGTTTATTATTTCGTCCACTAAAATATGCGTCACATCCTATATCTATGTCAGATGTGATATTGAAAACCTCTCAAAATTCCGCCAAACTTGTGTTTGAAATGTGGCGAGCCATTCCCAGCACTTATATGACGTCATGTGCACATTAAGAGTCCTGTCCATCCTTGGATCCACATATTGAACAGGTTTTCTCAAGCATTTTCTACATACAGTAAAATCCAAACAATTTTTTATTTATTTTAAAGTGGGTTTACTTTTTATTTTATTAATTTTACCAAAACAATATAGGGTTCCATCATTCATGTGCTTATTTACGTCTGGGCTTTTCCTAGAGCTGCAACAATTAATTTAACTGATTATTAATCGATGACTAAATTATTCGTCAACTATTTCAATAATCGATAATTCAGTTTATCGTAGTTGCAGCGACTTGTCAAAATGGCTGCTGCGCTAAAAAACTGATTTATACATTTTCATAGTTATGCAAAAGTTGCTGCTGCTGTTTTTTGCAGTGCTAAACAAAAGAGTAAAGTTACTTTCAATAACCCAACTCTTTTGTTCTTTATATGAATTTATATGAAGCTGATATGGATTACAGTATAAATACATTTTAAAATACTTTTTTTTAACCTCAACACTTTTGCCAAGCTCATAGCAACAGACGTGTTGAGGAAATGTAAAAAAGTGGTAGGCATTTATATTATTGTAATATTCTACCAAAGGTGTGACAATTCCCAAAAATGGTGTTAGCTCAGTTTTTAGAGTAAACATGTCAAAGTTGTGATGAACCCATCAAGTCAGTAGAATGTGTTTAAACAGCAGCTGTAACTCATGAAGATCAGCTTGTTAAAAAAAACAAGAGACCAAGCTGAACTAATACTCACTGCTGATTTCTTCTCTCCAGGTGGGTCCTGTATGAAGGCAGTAACTACCGTGGTCGACAACTGCTTCTTCAGCCAAGTGAAGTGACTGACTTGTCCAAGTTAAGCGGCTGGCAAAGGCTAGGATCCCTGCGTCCTTTACTTCAGGTATAAAGGGAGATATGACAAATGCAATGCTCAATAATGAAAACAAATACTTAATTACCTGATGCTTGTGCATGTATTTGTGTCCACAGAAACCGATATACTTCTGTCTGCGGAACAGGGGGACAGGATGTGTAATGTCTCTGACAGGAACTCTGGATGACATCAAGTTGATGAGGGTTCAGGCTGTGGAGGAGACAGGAGGAGTCGAGCAGATCTGGCTCTATAAGGATGGACAGCTTACCTGCAAGGTATTCAACTATGTTAGCACCACATAAAACTGGCAAGGTCAGGTCATTTTCTAAATCTAATGACAGTGGGAAAATTACAAAAGCGAATAGTGCCATAACCACAGCTGTGCAGAATGTATAGGACAATGAGGCCTTAAAAGTCTAGTACTATACATTATTACACCCCAGTGACAAACATAGCTGTCTGCAAAGATCTGCACTGAGCAAATATGCAACAACAGCACAGAGAACTTTCACCTACTTTTCCCTTACCAACACAGGCAATTTTGTTTAAAGAAAAAACCCAACCCTGTACTGGAGTCTTGCTGTCATATGCAGACCAGAAAATAACCTGTTTTCCTAACAGTCTTCATTAATTCCACTTGTTAGGTAACCAGAGGTTCACAGGCTGTTTCTATAGTTATTTATAGAACATTATAGAACACACCTTGGATCTCTATCTGTAACTATTGCTGTGTAGATTAACATTAATAATTAAAATACCCTTTAAAATAAAATAAACCACAGGACACTGCAGACATTTTTCTGCACTTATAAAAATGAATGATTTCTGGAGTTTTTTTCCTTGATTAGTCTGCTGTAATAGTATAACAGGTTAAACCAGACTTTAAGAAGTAAAGAAAAGTAAGATGTAGTTACAAATGAACAAATTTTTGCTTTCTATCCCCAGCTGGTGGAGGACTGTTTCCTGGAGACCTCAGGCAGTGTGGTGATGGCAGGCAGTCGACTATGTGTTTCCCCAGAGCGAGGCAAGGAAAATCAGCTGTGGAACATCCTGCCAGACGGCCTAGTGCGTTGCCATTTCAATCCCGATCTGGTTCTGGAAGTCAAAGGTCAGGGAGCTTCATCTTTTCTTAAACCACATTTAATTGATGAGCTCATATTTAATTGATGAGACAGCTCTGTGTCTGTGCTCATCCCGCAGCCCCATCTCCTGGTGTATTAAGGAAGTGCACTGGTGAATTGTTGGTTGCGTTTTACAGTCTTTAGCTAAATAGGTCATAACTTCATTAAACCATTTTTCACAGTTTCTGTCTATGACACACATAGAAAGAAACTAGAATATTACCTGCAAACAACTATTGTTACAGGCTGTCAGTCACACTGGTTAATTTACAGCATTCACTTGAAACTAATGATTAACTCCCCAATAAAATGTTAACTAGTGTAATAAAACAAGTGAGAAGTAGGTTCATTATCCCATTGGTGTTATGTATATGTTTTCTGTAGACAGTGCAATTATATATATGTATATATATATATATATATATATATATATGTGTGTGTGTATATGTGGGGAGAAACAATCACTTTTATTGTCTAGTGATTAAAGTTTGAACATGCTTTATTGTCTGTTTCCCCAGGTGGTAAACAATATGACAGGAACCAGGTGATACTCAACACATTTGATGAGAGAAAACTGAACCAGAGGTGGACCTTGGAGATTCTATGAGAGGAGAAGCTTTTGATCCTCACAGCTCTCTTCTGCAGCTGCATCACAGGACACTGAGCTCTGTGATGCAGCTACAGCGTGTGACCCATTCCATAGATGTACTGTGTAGGTGAAGGTCTATGAAAACACTTCACTGCCGTTTATATGTATTTTGACCCTTGTTTACTCTCACTGAGGGTCGTAGCCATCGAGTGGACCAATATTGTGACGACAAACCAAATTTTAAAGTATGTGCTCTTACATAGCAGTTGATGAAATTTGTTCCTCTTTTGTGAAAAATCTAAATGTAAAGTAAAAAGTTGCTAATTTTTTAACACTGTATATACCAAAGACTATGATTTGACTGTATGTAGTGACAACTCTGCCCTGTTTTAATGCTGCATATCTCTGCTGTCACTTTGTTACCTTTCTACTTTATGGTTTCAGTGCCTGTTCTCAGATCTCACTGCTGACAAATATGTATGAATGTATACGCAACACTGATGCCTACAATATACAGTCTGATCTGCCTTCACTCCAAGATCAGTTTAAATGGATGTAATATCCTTAGGTCAAAGATGATCTATTGTAAAGTTTTGATATATTATTAGGACCCCAACAGACTTTACAGTTTTAGACAAATTTTTCTACTTTTCTTCATTTGGTTGTACATAAACATTAAATGTATAGTTTTTAGTTGAAATTTCAAGGTAGAACTGCAGATACAGTGCTGCCCACTGTTAACTGTAAATATGTTAATGTGAAAGGAGGAAACTGTTACAAATGAAAATAAAAAAAATGGTTGTATTTGCTGCATGTTTGTTTTTTATTTGTCTTTTAGTCTTTGTTCAGGTTAAAAAAAACATTACTTTACATTACTGTGAAACTAGTTTGATAGTTTGTTATAGTAGCTGGAACCAGAGTCTAGTTACCTGTGTTGAAATGATTATTGTTTAATTGTTTAATTCACTTAAATAGTTTAATAGCTGTGCAGACAAAGGCAGAGTCAGTGATATACGTCATCACCCTCTTTGATGACCTGGATAACAGTCTTTCCTCGGGCATGACCGTTTTCCAGCTTCTCAAAGGCCTGAGGAACCTGGGAAAAACTGAAAGTCTCCTCCACCACAGCCCGGATCTGATGAAGAGGAGACAGAGGAAGGTTAAACATACACACACACAAACCTCTTTTTTTTTTTTTTTTTAAACTGTGATGTATTAGTTATCAGCAATGAAAACAACAGTTAACTCTTTATGGTTGGTTTCCATAAAGAGTTAAATATTTATCTATAATTAATTTTTTTTATTATTCCAAACAGTGCCACCTTTTATTCATTTTTAAGAACCTATCTACAGTCAATTTAAGAATAATCTGATGCTGTACCTGTCCTGCATCCACCATCTCTCTTACTTCATCCAGTGCAGGACCACTTGGTGCAAAGAATCCCCAACGGTAGTGAACTCCTCTAGTAAGGTGCTGCAAGAAAATGGAGTAAGAAAAAAAGAAATGAAGACCAGCATTCAGAGGTTACTTTATTCACATTTTGGGATTGCAGCTCTCAGTGAGTGGTGCCTTTATTATTTGTTTTATTGCGTTTATTGTACAACTCTCCTTTAAACTCCATCCTATTTAGGTTTCTTGGCAGCATAGGCACTTGTTGCTGAACATGTATGCAGAGAGGTGGAGTGGATCAGCCAATAGAAATCTTGTGAGGATGTAAACAGACCCTAGAAGAGTGTAAGTGTTTTTCTCCTGTCAATTGTATCTTTGAAAAAGTGAAAAAAAGTTGTATTGTTCCTTTTGCAAATTTAAAAGATGAATTTATGAGAAACAAAACAGCCCATGGTTTTTTGTTGTTACAGCTTGGTGTGACCAGTAGCTTCTGGGCGCTAAGGTTACCACATGGCTACTGGTCTACAATACATATACTAATATACAGTAAAATACAATTAATTGATAAGAGTCATTAATGATAATGAATGGATAAAATGAATGAAATAAAATCTCTGTATGTTGGCCCTGTGATGGACTGCTGACTTATCTAGGATGCACCCCACCTTTCCCTTTCCCCCTTTGTCAGCCAATGGATGGATAAAATGAAATATAACTTTTACTGGGTGGAGATGCAGACTGTTAAACAGCTGGGTGGGATTGCTTGCAAATCACATTCAATGGAGTCACGAACTGACTCAGTTTTGTTGTGTGTGCGTGTGCAGGGATTTCTGGTGCACAGGAGTGAGTTACTTAGAATGTTTCCCTCAGCCATATTTAGAAACGAAGACACTGTAAGCCAGCTGTCGGCGCTCTAGTTTCCCTTTTACCTACAAAATAAACGGCATTACCAAGAGGTGTACAGCATGTTCTTACTTCCTGAACCCACACTTTGTACTTCAATGTCATTATTCTGCTGTCTCTCTGTAAACTGCAGCAACATTACATTTTATAGGCACAATGAGCCAATTCCCATCCAACAGCTTGACATTTCTGACAGAAAAATCCAGTCATCTGCAATCAAGTGATGCTGCAGCAGAGGAAAAAAAGACACCTCTGCTGCACCAGACTAAATAATCAGACTGTAGTTTTTGATTGGGTATGTGGCTGTTAGTGAGAGACAATACTGCTATAAATCAAAAAGTGTAACAAAAAAGGCAACTGGACTTAGTTGAAATTCAACTAAGTCCAGACATTACATTGTCTAAATAAATAAAAATCGGCTAAACACTTTCTACAGTTCTACACAGAGGTTGACATAGCTATTTTATATTCCATTTGTACAGAAACAGAGGGAAATTAACTTTTCTTATGTGTCTATGAGGCCTCAATCTGTGCAGGCAGTGCTACAATTAAAAAAAAAAGAAAAGGAAAAAGACAAAAGCAAAGTGTCTCTGGGGCTGTCCCAGAAAAGGAGGGTTATGTTTCATGACTAATTTAAGTACAGCTTTACTTAAGTTAGTTACTTCAAAGTTAGCAATGAGGAAAATAGTATGACTTACTTATTCATCTTTGCCATTGTTGTTGAAAAAAATAGGGATCAGTGTGGTAACTTACATGATAAATCATTAACATGCTGATGTTAAACAGTTATAACATTAACCTTGATAATAATTTTTAATTTACTACTGGTCCCATGAGGTCCCATGAGACTAATTAAACAGACTCTCATATCTGAGGAACTGGTTTAAAACTATGATTTGTATTGTAGTTAAGTTAAGGTTAGGTTTTGGCCTAAAGGTAGGGATAATGATTTTTTTTAGACTGTCCAAATGAATGAAAGTCAATGCAGTGTCCTAAGAAAACTTGCTGCACAAAACTGTGTGTGGGTGTGTGTGTGAGAGAGAGAGAGCTGTGTTTCCATCAGGGTGCATAGGGTAAACAAGTCAGTATCCCTAACCTTTCCATCCTTACCCTTACCCTAAGAGTGAGAAGGGGTTGAGGGGAAGAGATACAAGCAGTGACTCAGAAGTCGGCCACATTAACTCAACTTATTTTGGAAATTTCTGAACATTTTCAGAGGACTTTCACCAAACTTTGTTCCATGTAGGAATGTTAAAATGTAATGGAAGTCATTGCATATGCTCTCACCACTTGAACTTAATGAATAGGGATGCTGTTAACTGCTGTTATCTACCAATAATTATAATCCTAAATGACCTCACCAATGGCATCAGATGTGACCAATCACTGAACCCACAGGGTAGAGCTGTGTTCATTTTTGGTGCACCGATTTGTAATTGCAAAAAAATATATATTTTAAACACAGAAAACCACAGTGACAGATGTTTGAGTCAGTGAATTCTCTGGTTAAGACTTGGGTGGAAAAAAGTAGTAACGGTAATACACTGATGTAAAACAGACACACAAATAGACACATACAAGCACACACATACACTCCACAGTTGCACTGCATGCAAGCTTTGCTCTGCTTTTCACCACAGTTGGCACAGAGACAGGATGCGACCAACACAGTGCTGTGTGTTTATTTCTGATACAAAGGAGGAAGGATTAAAATATGTATTTCTTAAATGTGTTACACAGTAAAGGCTGAGACTCAATTCTGATGCATGGTCACACCACAAAAACACTGCCACCATCACTGCAAATGCTGTATACTGTATTATATTGCATTTTTCCATTGGTGATAGTCTTCTTTCTAATCAGAAAGGAAATTACTCAGGGCTTTTCACATACATTTCATGACAATTCAGAAGAGGTTACCATCTAATTTGACAGCAATTTGATTGCTGGATTTGCTGTGTTCATTTCATATAGATCTGTTAATATTTACAGAAAGAAGCCAGATTTTTGTGCACTGTGATTGAGGGGCATGGAAGAAATCTGCACTGGTTGTTAGTGCTAAATTAATACATGTTCATTTTTATTGCAATTTTTTTGAAAGCATAATTTCATTTAAATAGTATAGCATGAGTCTGGCATCTCTACTAGGGCTGCAATAGTTGAACTCCCGATGGCATTTGATGACACATTCATGTTTGTTCAACCAGAATCCATGCCAAGTTAGTTGTCAGGTTATTGAAAGCTCAACAGCAAACATTAATTGATTTGATGACTGGATGCACTGTGAATGGAAGTGGTTTTTCAATATTGCACATGCAGAAATATTTCCTTTTAGCTCACACAGGAGAATAGTAATGTGGCTGCTTCAGAGTTGCTCACAAACATTTCTTCTACTCTCATTTATGAGCTTTTACCCTCTGGCAGAGAATACAAAGTACCAAAATGCAGACAATCAATTTAAAAGCTGTTGTTTATTGTCTTTTTTATTTTGTTCCAAATGCTGGCAAGTAACAGTGGGTCATATGATGACTCTGATGGTAACATGTTATTCAAAAGTTTAGTATTTCATTTTACAATAAACATGTAGACTTAAACTGAATCAGTGGTTTTAAACCATAATTACCTTGAGGGTCTTGGTGGCCACAGTAGCAGCAGTCTGCATCATGCCATCAGCAATACCCAGCATGTCTGTGTTCTGGAGGAAAGGTGTCACAAGTGTGACAAACTTTGCGCCGCACCAAGGCTTAAGGAGATTTAGTGCCCAACGCTCCGTGTCCCCTCCAACATTATCCAGAATCAGGTCAAATCTTGAGGCATGGCATGTCACGACATGTAAGTGTGGAGCAATGGGCATAAAAACAAAAAGTAAATTAGAGGGAAAACTTGCGGGTGTGACTGGACTTAGGACTTTTTTTTATTAAACCTTTATTTAACCAGGACAAAACTCATTGAGATTAAGAATCTCCTTTACGAGAGTGTCCTAGCCAAGACAGGCAGTAGCACAATTTACAAGTCACAAACATTAACAACTAACAACATTAACACAGCACCATAATCAACCCACATGTAAGAAATACTACACTAAATAGAAAAAAGTGCAAGTGCTCAACAAATGTAGGCTTAGTGACATTTAAACCATATTATATTAGCTAGAAACATCTACAGCTAGAGGTTTGTACCTCTAAGTCAGAAATGATGAGGTCATATGAGAGGACAGAAAAGGTGGGAGACATTTAGGATCTGAATGTGATTAAGATAATTAGGAAACTACAGGGCTAAGGTTACAGCTAGGCGTTGCCACAGTAATAGGGTTGCCACAGTAACAAGGGCAAGTCGCTGACACATGCACACAGCAACTTCAATAAGATACCAACATAAATGAAAAAAGTCTGTGTGTGTGTCTCACTTGTCTAGTGCACTGAGCGGCTCCTCAACAGGCCCAGCAGTGTAGTCCACCACATGATCCGCACCTAGCCCCCTCACAAACCCCTCAGCATTCTGGGAGCAGGTAACGGTCACATGGACTCCCCATGCTTTCAGCATCTGGATACAAGATTATATTTCTATCAACTGAAATAAGCATATTCCTGCAGACTAAAAGATGATAAAATCATGTTATAATCAAGTACACAACACAAATAGAGTATATTTAGGTTATTGTTTTTCATACTGCCGTCTTAAGTATAGAGGTGAAGATTAACTTAAATATAACTTACAAAACAAATACCGCACTTTCAAATTACAATATAAAACAACACATACAGTACAATGTACTACTTGGTGTTCATCATCCATTTTTCATCCATACCTGGATAGCAAATGTTCCCACTCCCCCAGAACCTCCAAGGATCAAAATCCTAAGGATAGGAGGAAAATTAATTTACTGACAATGTTTTTTTTTTGTTTAACTATTAGTACACAGAGTTGCCCTCATCAGGATTCATGTCAAATGCAAGATGGGATTAAGCATTTCAAATTCATGGCTGTATAAAGAAGTGCTTGAGCTGTCAGAAAAGCAGAGCAAAATACCCAGAGGGTCACCACTAAAATAGTTGTACAAGAAGGTGTGTGCAGGGGTGGGGTGGGGCAGTATGTCGGTGTTTGTTTGTCCATGTTTCCTCACCGCTTCTTGGCACAGTTGCTCTTACCGAGCCCACCAGTATTGACCAGTGCTGACCAGGCAGTGGTTGCCACATATGGAATGGCTGCTGCCTCAGTGTGGCTCAGTGACTTTGGTTTGTGGGATACCTGGGCACAGCACACATTCATTTTAACAACATTTATTATAGGATTAACTTCACCTTTTAATGGTGACAATCTGAATCATTCTAAAAAAAAAAAAAAACTTCCAAAATAACCGTGCCAGCTATAGCTCAATTTGACGTTTCTCAAGTATCTACTTTTTTGGTTTTTTTATTTGCATACGTTAGTGATTAAGTAGCAGAATGTGAAGTTGCTACTCGACCACTAACATACGCAAAGTGTGAAACAAGCCACAGACATTGAAAAGAGAACTGAATACACAGAACAGACACATAAAATCATATACTGGACTGAAACTGTCATACTAATTTTCATGAGCTCAAAACAACATTGTATGAGTTCATCATCATGACAGTACCTCATTTGCACTAAGCACCACAAACTCAGCTAAGCTTCCCTGCTTCCATGGTGGAATAGCTGCCCAAACCTAGGGAAGACACACAGCAACAAATAATCATCAAGCAAAGCACATCATTGCACAATAGTGGTTTGTGCTATGACTCAATAAAAAGGTCGGTTCTTAAGGGGACTAATAATTTCGATCCTGTTTTTTTGGTTTTTGTGGAATAATTTCATTTCTGTGTGCAAAGTCAAATAATGGAAGCATCAATCTAAAACTAGGATGCATGAAAAAGCTGTGTTAAAAATTCTTTACTCTGTTTAACAGCAATTGGGAAATACTTTTAAAACAATGACATTTTCATGGGAGCTAATAATTCCGTCAACTGTATATAATAATAATAATCATAATAATCATGAGATAATTATTATAAAGAATATGTGAAGTGACAACAAGAAAGTGTGGAAAAAAAGAAATGAAACATTTTTGAAATGGGAATAAGAAAGTGCATGTTTACAAGCCTGTGGCTGTGACTATCAGTTTCATTTCCAACTAAGTGGCCAATTGTAGTCTCACTTGATCAAACATTTGCTTGTTTTTCATTTTTACTGAAAGGAAAATGCTGTGCTACAAGCAGAAAAACAGTATCCCTGGTGTTTACTTCACTTACATTCAACTATTCACACTTTAATTCACATATAATACATAATGTATAAATTAATTATATACACACACACACACATATTTTTGGAGTTTAAGAAATTGCTTCAACTCAAATTATTGTTGTTGTTTGTTATTTTATCATTCATTCATTCTATTTTTATTCATTTATTTATTTATGAAAATGTATTGTCAATAATTGCTTTATTTTGTAATTAGTTAATGAGGAGCAACATAACACTGGCTCAACACACTGTAAAGTCTAAACTCATGTTACGTTTGCAAGCCAACTTAACATAACATTCAGTGTGGCCTGGAAATTATGTACTACGTCATCCACCCTGCTAAGGTGGTGGTATTACACAGCCTAATGTTAGCTAAGACCAAGTGATACAGCAACAGTGACATGCTGACACTATTTCTGCATAACATAACTCTGCAAGCCACCAACATGTTGCTTCAGGAACCAGGGCTCATCAGCAGAGGTTATTTGCTTACTTTATTCTCTCATGTATCTGAATGATTCTATATGGTCAAATCTGTTTTACCAATAAAGTGTTTTCATTCTGCAACTGCATGTTTTTAATTAGGACATAATTTACACTCAAGTCACAATAAACAAAAAAACAGATAATTAAAGAGTTGAAGACAGTTCTGCTTCTGTGGTTTTAAGTTTCATTACGGACAGAAAATATCAAACAATTGTTAATAAACATGCATACCAATTGTGTTCTCTCTCAAAGTGCACATAAATTTATATATATATTCATACAGTACATACACACTGTTCTTGAATTACATTTACATGAAGTACTGCGCAGGAACAAGCCGTTTCCATAAACACTTGACTTCCTATTTGTAAAATGAAGTGTTTACTGAGTGCATATGCACACACACTTTTACTGTCTGTTGTTTGCGTTACTGTACCTCATCCCTTTCTCTGAAATACTTTACATCCAAGCCACACTCCATGATGACCCCAGACACGTCCCTCCCCAGGATGAGAGGGAACTCACTACCCGACTGCTTGATGTTCAGGGGGTCTCTCTTCATAGACAGTGTAGCTGCACCATAGCCACCTGACCGTGAGAAAGCTTTTTGATTACAGACAGTTCATGAGACAATGGCAGAAAGTTGCAGCAGGCAATTGGCTGTAAAATAAATATGAAGGTAGAAGGAGTATAAATAGTATGGCAAAATCTATGATTAAACAATGCAAAACAAAAAAAAGGAACCGCAAATAATGAATGTAAATGACAGAATTTTCATGATTAATAAATATGTCACAGTTATTTGGTTAAACGTTTACTTTATATTATGTTGGATTATAATAATACAAAAAAAAAATCAAATTTTTTTTACACAACATTGTGAAAACTGCCATTGAAATAACTGTTATGGAAAACTTACATTTTACATTATAACTCTTGGTGCATGAGGCTGGATTACCAAACAGGCAAAAGGATGCAAGATTTCACAGAACAAGGCAAAGTAGTTTATAAAAAAAGGTCTAAACAAATTACATTAAAAAAATTAAGAAACAAGATGTGACAATAAATCAAATATATTATGCTGTTAATTTTTTAGCTCTGTGATGAAACTCTTGACATAGGCAGAGTTTGCATATTAATCTTTTGGATAAGTATTAACATATGCCCACAGGAGAAGGATTTTTTAAGCATGTGAAAAATGCAGATTAATGATGTCAATACTTAGTCCAGAGAGGGATATAAAACACCTTTCAATATATGAAAAAAGATGAACAACCCAACTGGCAAAACTTGTGAAAAACTGTCACTCTCTTTCCTCGCCCACACTAACCTACAAACCCTGATATAACAACCTCTGGCGTCTCTCTCTCTCTGTGTCTAGTAGCGTGTGTCTAAAAATCATCAATCAACAAAAAGAGAAAAGAAACAATAAACCACAGGAGACGTCAGTCTAACAGCCTGACTCGGCATCCTGACTTTTTTTCTCACTAAGGAGGGAAAATTTCTATTTTTCCATTTACAATGTATTTTATTTTCTAAGCCTGGAAAACAGACTATGATAAATATTGATGAAGAAAGAACTTTACAGGCTATGTAATGTACATGGCTGAGATTCTATTTTGATTCACAGTGGCAAATCAAAAAAGAATGAACTCCATGAGCCTCGGTTGTCCTTCCCTGAATATGGGACAGGATGAGGGACAGAATGTGAGCACAATAGTCTCACTATAGAACATTCCAAAAGCTTCTTTTGGTATAACTGCTTTATATATATAAATTAGAGAAATTAAAAATACAGACTAATACAGACATAGATTCTCATGAGAAATTTCCTGCATTCACTGCTAATCAAATTACTGGACTGATTCCCTCAGTCTTCAAAATAAAACTATAGGTTCAAACAAGATGCCACTTGAAACACGTGGACACACACAGAGCTAGAGAGAGAGAGAGAGAGAGAGAGAGAGAGAGAGAGAGAGAGAGAGCTCATTAGGACCAGTTTTTGGTCTTTGTTGGGGCTGATGCTCCTAACAAGGTCAGTGTTTGTAGAAGAAATTGGCCACACACACGTGTGCTCGTTTTGCATTCTTTGTGTGCGCCACTATTCTCTCCTTTACGGTACATCTACTGAGACGGTCCAAAGCAAAGCAGTCATATTTCCGGTTTTCAAATAAAGGCCTATCGAAAGCGAACACATCGTACTGAATATAAAAATGTTAAATTATATGTCAAAACGATTATATATTATCATTGTGATTAAATGTAACATAATTATGTCAAATAAAACAGTAGTAAAACGTATATAGTAGTTCATCTTATTTTTACAATGTCTGTCTTGCACGGTTGGTTGCATATGTATTTATTAATACTCATATTTCCTTACATTATTTCTATTAATATTTTTCTTCTACTTCTACCATGTTATTGTTGGCTGCTGTAACACTGCAAATATCCCTGTGTGGGGGGAATAAAGTAAATCTTGTCTTATTATGTTTTTGTGAAAATAATGAGTAGTAGTTTATGCTTTCAGTTTTACTAGTTCTTGTACTTCATGCACGAGTAATATCAAGTATTGATATTAGTATTGTTCTTTTAGAGTAATCCAGGGTCAAAATACACTTTTGGCAACACAAATAACATTAATCATTCATCTTTACAGTATTAGAAAATACATTATTTTTATTAGTAGTTTATGATTTAACTTTCATTTGACTCAGTACCTCCTATATGTTATAAACAAGCATTATAAACAAGCAATATAAATAATTTTTACTGTATTCTTTTGGAGTAACCCAGGGTCAAAGTTCAATTTTGGGCAACAAAAATTAGGTTAATCATCCATCTTTGAATATATAAAATCCTTAATTTGTATTAGTATTTATGATTTCATATTCCTTGGACTCAGTACCACTTATACTTCATGCATACCACTCACTCACTCATTTTCTACCGCTTTATCCACTAAGGGTCGCGGGGGTGCTGGTGCCTAACTTACTTCATGCATACATAAAATCAAATACTTTTACTGTGTACTTTTTGAGTAATCCAGGATCAAAGTTCACTGTCACAACAAAAAGGTCAATCATCCATATTTGAAGTGATATAAAATCTCTACTTCTCATTCAATGGAATCAGTACCTCTTATTCTTCATGCACACATAAGATCAAATACTTTCACTATGTACTTTTTGAGTACAATTTGACTGTCACAGCAAACATGAAGTTAATTGTCCATCTCTGAAGTGTTACATACATATTTTTTATTAGTAGTTTTTGATTTCACAATCACTGGACTCAGTACCTCTTATAATGCGTGAGTGTAATTTCCCAGAACATTCATGTCGTCCTTTGAATGCATGTCGTTATGACCCAAGGTCGTATGTTTTCAGCATTATTTGTAGTTTTTATATAGCAACCAGGTGGCACACTGTGACTGGTTCATTTGATGAAGACTTGGCTCATCATGAGTGGATGAAGTGATGGGGGCCTGGACTATATAAATCCTTATCAAACTGCACTCAAACAAACCCATTGCTAGTGATTTGAAACGGATATGGATAGTGTTATTGTTTGTAAGTTTAGTTTGTACAGGTAAGCATAGTAGGTAATATTTGTGTATATATTAAGGTTAACTTTGAAACATAAGTTATTAGAGAGATTTCTTGACTGTTAGTCAAGAGTAAAATATATTTATTTGTACTTAATTGTTAATTTTACATTTACAGTTACATTTAAACAAAGGTAGCAGTAGTAGGAGAAAGAAGACATTTTTGTTTCACTTTTCTTTACTCCTGTTTTTAAGTTAGGAGCTTAGGTAAGTTTTTCTGTCATTTATTTTCTGTTTTCTTTACAGGAAGTAAGATTGGGTTCATTAGAGAAATTTTGTTTGTTATTTTGGCATTGCTCTTCTCCAAAGTCAATAAAATTACTATACCTTGTCAACCTGACTTTTGGCTTTCTTTGGAGAGAGGAGTTGGAAGTTACACACATGTTACCACCCCCTGGTTTCCTTAGGCCAGGGACATCGGTTTGTCGGTTTGTCACAATAAAATGTTTGTATGCCACATAGCACTTTTGAGAATAATAAATAAATCAGGTTTATGAAAACTGAGAGAACTCCCAGGTGACAGAGCTGCATCTATTCCCGTTATGTTATCAATTAATCAACAATTTCTTCATCTGTGATTGACCCTGGATTACTCAATATACTCAAGTATACTGTAAAAATAATTCATATTGCTTGCGTATAAAAGGTACTGAGTCTGAAGTATAGAGTTTAGAAGTTACTGACCCTGGATTACTCTAAAAGAACACAGTAAAAGCACAAGTAGTAGTAAGTCCAATAAAACTGAAAGCATAAAAAAAAAATAAAATAAGACAATATTTCCCTTTATTCCTCCCACACAGGAATAATTGCAGTTTTACAGCAGCCAAAAAAATAACAAAATTGAAGTAGAAGGAAAATAGAAATAAGGTAAGGAAATATGAGTTTGAATATGCAACCAAATGTGAAAGGCAGAAAATATAAAAATAAGATGAACGACTACAGCTATAATTACTATGAAAATATACAATTGTTATGACATATATAATTTTAAACGTTTGTTTTCAGTACATTGTGTTCGCTTTCGATGGGATTTTATTTTGAAAATCGGAAATAGGACTGCTTGAGTTTGGAACGTCTCAGTAAATGTACCGTAAAGGAGAGAATATCAACGCAATTCACATTTAGGAGCGGCTAATTTGACCACGGAAAGTGACGGCTGGCATGACTGCTGGATTGACTGCAGTCACAAACTGACTGACCGTGTGAACAGATTTTGGTCCCCACAACATAAGGAACACCACACACACACAAAATAGGCTTGTTACTTACCTCTCATGCTGACATCGAGTGGGTTTAGTCCCGCTGCAAACACTTTGACAATGACCTCATTAGGGTAGTTGATGACGGGGAAACTAGCATTTTTAGTAAAGCGTAAAACTTCATTGCTTCCATATTTGTCAATGACCCAGGCTGGCATAATAGTCCCGCACCTGCTAGAGGTACTGAACCGGCTGCTTTGCCTCGAAACTAATGCTTTTACATTTGGTGAAGTGTTGAGAAATAACAACCACTTTTTGTACACTAAACGTCTAATACAAGTCATATTTGGACTCTTAAAAACAACAGAAACTGTCGCACACATTTGTGAGACTGTAAATTAGCAACGCATTTATGGTCCCTGTTCCGGGTCAAGCTGTACAAGTTAGGTTGCTATATTACTAAAGTTCATTATAAGCCTACACTAGTAGCTCTAACTAAAACAATATTCCTCTGGTACAAACTGGTCCTGTTGGTCGTTAATATAAATGCTATAATGGTAAATGTATGTCATTTCAAAACAACGTCCTCTTCCGCGACATGCCTCTTCCTTCGCCGGCGCATTGCATCGCTCAGCACCTAAACCAATCAGAGCACGTTTTACTTACCGACTGTCCAATCACAAGAAGCGATGTTAGATTGTGGTGACAGGAACAAACATGGCAGTATAGTACCTCTGTAGCTGCTGTTCACTATGTGAAGGTTGTTAATAACTTGAGAGGTTGTCTCAGAAATATTGTCAACATGCTGAACCTGACAATAAGAGAGGTCAGTGCGAGTGTTTAATTATTGTCTTACCTTAGTTCTCCGTGTTTTGTCATTTGTGTTTTCTTTCAGCTTACTCATATTGTTTGTGCTCCCTCCTTGACAGTAGGTTAAATATTGTCGACCATTTGTTAAAGTCGTTTTTGTCTGCAGACACTGTATGACACACTTTTATGTATGGCTAACCAGGACGCTGCTTAACTATCTGAAATATGTAAATGTAAACATTTATTGTGGTGGGAAAAATATGAACATCTAGAAGAATGAAAGTAGAAGTAATGAAATTTGTTTAAATGTAGCTTGCCGTCAGATATTAGAAATGCAATATCAGTATGAATGTATAAGCTGTGCCCCCACCCCACACCTGGTCCCAGTGTACAGTAAAGATAGGTTAATTGCAAAGGTCAAATTCACTGTCACTAATTGGCTAAATTAACTGTGTAAAAATAACTAACTCTAATTAAAGAATCTATTTTAATTGTACTTTTTTTTGTGTATAATATATTCACATCAGAATAGAACAGGTTCTTTATTTATATTGAGGTTTTAAAATGTTCGCTAATATTTTGCAGGTGTCTTTGGCACTCAGGGAGGGAAGGATTTCTGCAACAGAACTTTGTAGGAGATGTCTGAACCGCATCAAGAAAACTCAACATCTTAATGCGTATATTACTGTGACAGAGGAGGTGGCACTGAAGCAGGCTCAAGAAGCAGACTGCAGGCTTCAGAAAGGTTTGTACACATGAGTATTTATTTGCACCTGTCCTTTGTGGATTCACAAATGTTACTATTTGACTTTGTCCCTCCATCAGGTGTCTCCAAAGGTCTTCTAGATGGAATCCCCTTTGCAGTTAAAGACAACTTTTGCACAGAGAATATCAGGACCACCTGTGCTTCCCAGATGCTCAAAGGTATGTCTGCACAGCACTTCAGTGTTAAGTTACCATATATGTTCCTATATATGTTCCACTTTATGTCAATCCACTAATGATTACCTGTGACTGTTTTTGCTGTAGAATACTTTCCACCTTATAATGCTACAGTTGTCCAGAAGCTAATGGACCAAGGGGCTGTCCTTTTAGGAAAGACCAACATGGATGAATTTGCTATGGGGTAAGACCTTAGGTGTATATAGATATATTTATATATATATATATATATATATATATATATATATATATATATATTTTTTTTTTAAAATATTTCAAAATCNNNNATTTGACGAAACCAAGAGTACATGTTTTATTCCTTTCAAAAGTGCAGGGAGTACAGACGGGGCTTACGGACCAGTAAGGAATCCCTGGGGCTATGCTGCTCCCTACAGAAAACAGAAAGGGACAACTCTAGACTCTGATTGGATCATCACTGGAGGAAGTTCAGGGGGAAGTGCAGCAGCTGTGGCTTCACTCACCAGCTATCTGTATGAAAACACATTCACAATAAAATACAGAAGTAATAGTGCTTGCAGATTCAAATCAGTTGTTTTGTAATTACTTCACAGGGCTTTGGGTTCAGATACAGGTGGTTCTACTCGTAACCCAGCAGCACTTTGTGGTATTGTGGCCCTGAAGCCAACCTACGGTTTGTTGTCCAGACACGGTCTTATACCTCTTGTCAACTCCATGGACGTTCCTGGCATTATGACCCGCACTGTCTGTGACACAGCCATCGTCTTAGGTAGCAAAACTTCTGTCATTACATACAATGAAGGATAGTGTGTTACATTCAAACTTGAAAATCATTGGATCAATTATTATTATTTGTGGTGGGACTGAAGGAAGAAAAAAAAGTAGCTAATTTATTAAATAAAACTTTGAGAATATTTGTTCCCAGTAATACAACAGTAGACAGCTATGTATCAACATAGGCAGGCAAGATCACATGAATATAATCATTGCTTAACTGAAAATATAATAAATACATTTGTCGAGAGGAAGAAAATATATTCCCTATGTTTGATAGACATCTACAGTGGATTTGAGCAACATTTGCATTTAATATAGCTTTTATTAATATACAGTACAAGAAATTGCCAGTGGGCCCCTTTTTTAAATCCATTTAGTAACAGGAAAATGTGCTGATGGTGGCTGAAGCACTGTAGATGTTTCACATTGCTATTCATTTTACATGCCATCCTGAAATAGTGAACTGTATACCTGAGATTTAATTGAAATATTACACAGGAATACTCCAAGGCCTCGATGTAAGAGACTCAACGACAATTCCTGCCCCTCCATCCCTGACAGAGCTACCTGAAGAATTTGATGTAAAGAATCTCTGTGTAGGCATCCCTAAGGTGAGTCATTAACTCTCATCTGTAGTTTGCCATCTGTGGTAATGACATTGTTATATCATCAGTATAGATATCACAGTAATAAAAGATTAAGGTTAGGAGAAGAATATGAAAAAGAAGCATGAAAAACAAAACAAACACAAAAAAATAAGTTTTTTTTTAACCATCCTGTTGGTAGTATGGTATTCAGTTTAATGCTGTATACATTATGTAATATGATATGTCATTTTCCACTCATTAACTGGTAAAGATGATAAATATCTGCTGTACTGTGCTGTATCTTAGTAGCAGCAGCAATATCACCAAGGCACTACATTGCTATGTGTGTAAAATATTTTAAAATAATTAACTAATTAATTAACTTGGAAGAAAAATGTAAGAATAAAATTATGTTGCATGCAAGTATAATTTATAGTTGCTATAAAATGTCACAAAAATCACAAAAAAACTCCTTGACTTTGCAGGAGTACCACGCCCCAGGACTGTCTGTGGAGACTCTTGCACAGTGGAGTCATGTTGCTGACATGTTTGAGAGAGCAGGGGCGAGGGTAGAACAGGTATCACTCCCTCACACTCCGTTCTCCATAGTGTGCTACCACGTCCTGTGCCATGCTGAAGTGGCTTCCAACATGGCCCGTTTTGATGGGCTTAAATATGGTATGAACCTACCTGCGCTATAGACTCTACAAAATCATATTTTCTACCACAAGATGGTGACTATGGAAATGTAATTGATTTATATTTCTTCTCTGTCAGGCCACCGCAGTGAGGTGAACAGCTCAACAGAGGCCATGTATGCTTCAACCCGACACGAGGGCTTCAATGATGTGGTGAGAGGGAGAATTCTTTCTGGGAACTACTTCCTTCTCAAACAGTAAGACGTCAGACTGAACCTTTGCATGACATCAAGCTTCTTTTTCCCCCAACTTCAAACCAGTGGGGAAGTTGGTTTTAACAGGAACAATAAACAAATCTCCCAGATCTTTTTTATTTTCCCGTTTTTTTAGGAACTACCACCACTACTTTCTGAAGGCCCAGAAAGTCCGCAGGCTGATAGCTGATGACTTCAAGCGTGTGTTCAGCTCAGGTGTTGATGTGCTGCTGACACCCACCACTCTGACCGATGCAGCCTGTTACTCCAACTTCACTCAGGAAGACAACCGAACACGCAGTGCACAGGAAGACGTCTTCACTCAGCCTGCCAATATGGCAGGTACAAAATAAACTTTTAGGCAGGACACATTATGTTTATAGGAGGTTCAGGATGATTCATTCACTTCTGTATTCTGCATGCATGGATGCACTTAAATACTTTCTACACCCACACAACCTTTCACTTAAAATAACTTGAGTAAAGGCAATGCTACTTCTTCCATGCAGCAAAGGCTTTTTGAAATAAAAAAGGAAATTACTATTTGTAACTCAAAGAAGTTCCTTTTAATTTGTTCTTCGTTTAAGGCAAAAATTAACTTCCTCCTGTCTTATCACTGTCCAAACCGAACTTCCAAAAACCCTAATTATTCAGATCTCTATATTTTATCTCTCTTCTCCATCTCTGCAGGTCTGCCTGCTGTTTCAGTGCCAGTTGCTTTATCAAGGCGAGGGCTTCCCATTGGCTTACAGCTCATTGGCCCTGCTCTCCAAGACATGAAGCTGCTCCATGTTGCCCGGTGGATTGAGCAGAAGATTGGATTTCCCTCCATCAGTAACTATGAAAGCTCCAGGAATGAAATAGGAATGAGTGAAAAGGAGTGGACTGCTGCTGTGTGACAAGAACTATGGACGCAAGGAATGCAAATGTCATGGACTTGAGGTTTAACCATTAGGGGGATGTTTTGCTTGTAAGATGTGTTTTTGTAATTTTTTTTTGTGGGTAACCCCCACCAATCACATGCTACAATAACTCAAACTTTCCTTAATGGAAGAGAAATAAAAAATGAATACATTCTATTGAACTACATGGATCATATGTTGGTTGGAGGGATGTCTGTCAAATGCTGCTCCATTTGTTTGCTGAAGATGCATCTATTGCTGTTAACTGAAAAAAAGTTGGGTCTGTTACTTTGACAGAGTAATTGTTATTGCATGTGTGTGCATTCCATTATATGTACCTGCACCAGGTCAATCAGGAAGCAGGGCTCAAATTACTTTATATCAATTACTTTGAATTACTTTATATGTATACAACAGCCAGACTGCCAAGAACCTTCTGTACCAGAATGCAAACAAGGAAGTCTGGGGGGGATTTTAACTACCAGCTCCACAGCTTAAGTATGTTTTTATATGTTTTGGGGAGAGACTACAATGAGAAATTTGCAACAAATAATTTGATTGAACATCACATGTTAACTTGACTTCATTTTGATACATTTAGGCTAATAACAATTAGTATGACCAAGATTAGTGTTGCAAAAAGTGTGGACACTTAATTGTTATAAACATAAACCCGAGTAGTTGGGGTGGGAATAAACCATGTTTCTTGAGTGGCGAGAGTAGACCATGTCTAGCGGAGACGCGTCTGCGTTGTAACGGTGCGCCGTCCTTTGCCAAGGAGATCAGAACAATTTAGACATTATGATGCAGATTAAAGATTATTGCACAAGTGTGCCTTTGACTGAACTGAATATATTTTTGTTGATTGTACATATCAGTGATATTAGCAATAAAGAATAATAAAGTATTGAGAACTAAAGTAAAATAAAAATAAGTCTTTAATTTTACCCTATTCAGTGCTCTACAGATTACAGAAAATTTACTAATCTGTAATCTGTAGAGACAAACATTTTAACAGTAACTCTGCTCACACTGCTTGTGCTTGCAGAATGTTTCCACAGCGACCAGATGCACTAATTACTTTATCCTGAAGTGCTTGTGTTAGTTTTCCAGTCAGATACGTCTGAATGATAATTCAGTTCTTCCTAATGAGAGGAGATATGAATTAACCGTATATGTTAAATCTAGGTGTCGAAAACAGGAACAGGATGGAGGGTGTGTTGAATTTTACGCAACGCTGACTACAACCCACCACAGTTCAACTGAGAGTAGAAATGGAGTTTAGTTTCACACAACCGAGCTGCTAACATCCAGATGAAGTATCTGTGGTTAGTATAGTGAAAAAAAAGGTATTGCCGGAAAACAACACACACTGTCACAAGTCAATTTTACTAAAACAGCCCAACATCCCAAACACAATTTGTCTTGAAGGACTTTACAGTCTTTACAGCAAGTGACACCCTCTATCCTTAGACCCTCACATCAAGTGAGGAAAAACTCCACAAAAACCTTGTCCAGGGAAAAAAATAGGAGAAACCTCACGTAGAGCCACAGAGGAGGGATATCTTCCAGGACAGACAGATGTGAAGTGATATTAAAGAAATAAACCAGGGCAGTCAGGACTTGTATACTGTACATTCATCCATAGTAATTATTAAATGTT
Organism: Brachirus orientalis; assembly: GCA_016785285.1. Taxonomy (NCBI): domain Eukaryota; kingdom Metazoa; phylum Chordata; class Actinopteri; order Pleuronectiformes; family Soleidae; genus Brachirus; species Brachirus orientalis. The sequence goes on from JAFBJR010000100.1 coordinate 1,473,351, forward strand.
TCTTCTCTTTAAGGTTTTGCTCAGGCTCCACTTTTGTGTGCAGGATGTGGTTACAGAGCACATCTACATTTCCCTCAAGAGATGATGATGACGATGATGATGATGATGCATGCCATGATGCAAAATGAACTTAAATGAGGGGATCAATGCAATGACATAAGATTAATCCATAATCTGTATGAAAAGGTAGAGGCTATGTCCATAGCCATAGAAAACAATATCATAATGTTTGAGTGAGACTTGGAGGGAACTCTGTACATGTTAAGAATGGATAAGAGAGACTTCACTGTCCCAGTGGGAAATTTGGATTCTAAAACAGTACATACAATCATTCAGATAAGGTTAACCTTAATAACAAATACACATCAATGCCAAGATGATGTTGAGGCCTTGAATGGACAAATGAAACACCCTCTGGCATTTGTGTCCCTGCAGGGCAGTGGTATGGTTTATGATGTTTCATCATTTTGTCTCAGGCTACAAGATGTTGCTCTCACACTGAGGTTACCTTAAATACTGACATTAGTCACAGAGGTCTGAGAACGCAGCATGTTCTTGGTATTTGACGTCTATTTTAGGCCACTGACTTGATGAGTAAGTCTTCATAGGCTCAAGAGCAGTGGTTTAATGTTCCTCTCTCTTGTCATTCTTCTCAAACTGTCTGACCAACCATCCTGGTCCCTCAGTTGAGTTCACATATTGGTCAGTTAAATGCCACACATAACATTACTTGTTACTTTTCAGACTAAGGGGCTGCAACCTCTTCAGCCCCTCTGCAGTGGCTCCCTATAGCTTTGAAAATAACAAACAGAAAATTTCAAATGCTGATGTCAAATGGAGCAATATTAAAAACCTCCCCATAACCCTAAAAACATGTGTTTGAAATATGGAATGCCATTCACAACACTATGAAGCATGTGCAGAGCAGAGTATGAAGCAGAGTATGAAGTAAACCACAATCATGAAAATGGTTCACTTGTTTAATTCAAGTTCACCATCATCGCACTTAGTCTAATAGTGTGCCTCACTTCGAATAAAAAATGCAAAATAATACGAGGCCACATGAAAACCGGATCAATCTTTGATATATTATAGAACCCTTATTGTGCCCTTATCCTGTATTATTTTGCTAAGTTTATTTATTGTGGCATTACACACAAATGCTGAAAATGGCCCTATCTCACAATGATGAAAAAACCAAAAAATTACTGGATCCAGGTGGCGATCTGGATCACCACCAAACTCTATATATATGTTCCTTGTCCCATTACACACCTCTCCTGAAAATATCATCAAAATCGGTCCATCACTTTTTGTTATTTTTCTAACAGGCTAACAAATGCTGGGATACCTCCTTGGCGGCGGTAACAAGAAGTGACAATGTTTCTGTATAAATAACAAACCTGCAAATAATGCATAGTGTTACATTTGTATCAGTAATAGTCAAGCACCAGCTTCTCTGAGGTAGTGAGAGGGGTGCCCCAAAATCTAATTCTACTTAGATTAGATTTTACCCATGAAGGCTTGGCCAGGCCCTGGTAATGTGTACATGAACACTTGCACATTTGGACTCCTGTCTATCTTTGGCCTACACATGCCAGTGTTTGGTGTTTTCTATCATGATCTGCTTCCAGATTCTTATTTTGAGTGTTTCTGCTTGTGTCTTCTCAGGCGGGTGACTGGTCAGTGGGGCGGAACTTCTTAGTCACATGCCTGCTATCAATCAGTTTGATTATTTCCCTCTTTACTTCAGTTTGGGTTCACTTTAGTTACAATATATACATAGTTTAGAGTTTTTCCTTCATAATAACAAGTGAAAATAGCAATGAAATGTAAAATTTTCTTTTTCAAAGTTAAGAGTACATATACAATTCAAATGTTTATGTGCTGTTTGTATAATTGTGTGCCATTCAACCAGTAATAATTGTGGACTAATTGATGTTTGTAAGTGGTTCTTGGGTGTGTAAGTCAAATTCCTCGTGTGTGTTTTCACATACCTGGCGAATAAATTCTGATTCTGATTGTAGTTCTTTAGTTTCATAAATGCAACAAACTTATTATATATAGAACAAATATACCTTTACAAGTTTTTATTAAATCTTCATTTAATGAGCCAAATAGGTTTTGTGCCTCCAGATTAATTCTATTTCATGGGAGAGGGCCCTCTTAACTGGCTCTTAAAGGTTGCAGACCCCTGTTATAGGTGAATATCTAACACACAAAATACTTATAAAAGTGATGTTACTGTGAATGTCATGTTTCCAATGAGGTTCACTGATGAGCAACAAACTGTCCTTTTAGACACAATGTGAAATTGAAATTTGAATAGTGTAAAGGGATATAACTAATCATTTATTGCTGCCAGAAAACTCTTAACTTTACTGACTCTTCTGTGTTAAAATGCACATTCCTGCTTTTGAGAGCAGCAGGTAAAATGGCTTCACAGCTCAGGAATGAAAGCTTTAGTGTCCTTCACCTCTCCCTGATTAGTCTCTCCTTCCTCATGTCCTTCATCTACCCTCTCTTATTTGCCTCCAAGAATGTGCTCTCCTCCCCCTCCTTGTCCACCTGCAAACAAATACCTAACCCAAACTCAGGTTACTTACATTTCAGGGGGCCAGAGAGGATGGGTTGAGTGGTTAGAGGGGGGAGGTCAGCTTTAAGTGGTCTCACTCCAGCGATCAACTGAAAGAATTCTTTTTTTGGCCACACTAGCGTCATTAAATTGTCACGGGGTGCTGTAGGAATGTGGCATGTACTCTGTAAAAGGTCTTTTATGGAGTGTCGGCATAAAGAGTGGAGGTGTCGTTCCAAACTAAGTAAAAGCAAATGAAGATGGACAAGACAGACCCAAAGTTAACAATTTAGCTTTAGTCAAGTGACCAGTGGGAGGCGATTCCCACAAGGATCAAAAGGGGATGGCACAGGTGTGTGTGTGAATTCCAGTAATCTTTGTCAGTGGGGGTTTTCATGTCAACCCTGCACCAGGTGAGTCAGGGCTGAGTTTACCTTGCATTACAACAGCCAGATTGTCAAGGACCTCAAGAGGGTGGGGGGGGGGGGGTTAAACTGTCAGCATCAACATGTTTTAATGGTGGAAGAGACCATGGGGGGGGGGAAGCCAAATTAGAAGTGACAAGAGTGCCACCATGTCAAATTAAAGCTTTATTCAACTTACAAAAGTTGTAGTCTTAAAAAAAAAAAAAAAAGGCATGTTTACATTAGTCACATTCCAAGAGTTTAATACAAAAACCATCTAAACTCATTTACAATCATTAGGTTCAAAAGGCTTCAACAAGTATCTATAGTGACACCCTGCAGTATTAGAAATTCACTTTTGTATCTTGAAACTACATCTGCATTTTTAAACAGGATGTTGGGAGCAGACTGCCACAGCCATTAGGGTGAGGCATTGACAAAAAAGGTGTATTTTCATGTGGTCCATGGTGGCTTCCTGTTGAGTGCAGGGGCATGCATTCATTGTGAAGTCCACAACCTCATGAGATAAGGGATCTTAAACATTTGCGGATAACTCTTGCGCCCCTACTTCAGCCTCGTTAGTGGTGTCCAGTGTGGTGAGCCATCTTTGCGGTCATTGCGAGCATCCATGCAGGACGGAAGCTGCCAGAGCCAGTGGCAGCAGCACAGAGACTCCAGTGCTCCTCTCACAGCCATTCTTGTCTTTGGATGTGGAGTTGACTGAGGTAGTGGGAGTCGCGGTGAGGTTTCCACTTGCAGAGCCTGTGGATGCTGTAGTTGTGTTGGGTCCCGCCTGAACCACCTGGGGGGGAAGAAGGAAGGAAGGAAAGACGCATAGTGTTTGCATAAAATATAATCCAGACCATCACACCCAAGTACAGGAGCACACGACAATTCAACAGTCAGCTAGTACACATTTATTTTGTCACTATTTGTTTTAATTGCTTCATCGTAAGTACCTTTAAATTTTTATAATCCTTATAGTTTCTCTGAGGACACTTACATTTGGCAGCCACAATGCAGTTTCCCAAAACACAATCTTTCCCACAAAAGCACAATATAAATTCAAACGCAGAACAGTTATTCACCGACAGCTTTAATACAAGACTTAAAAAAAAGGTGTTAAGGAGTACTACCATTTCTAATTAACCCTTTAACAGATAACTGCCCCTAAAAATCTGTGTTATCTATAAGAGTCACCTGCAATACGAAGACACTGATTAAGCAGCTTTAAAAAACAATTCTAAACGTTTTGCTTCTGCGTTTTAGAACAAAACGGCCAACCGGTACAACTTTAGTTTGATATCCCATTAAAAGTTGGGAGAAAGGAAATGAGAGATTAAACTGACCTGTGACGAGAGGAGAACCAGCAGGAAAACTCCAAGGAAAATAACACACAGTTTATTCATCTTTGCGTGGGAAGTTCACAGTTCTCTGCCCTGCTGGAACAATGAGTTGAATGAAACCAGAACCACTGCAGTGCTTTATATATACAAGGCCGTGGCGTCATCAGCCACTCAATTCCACCTGCCGTAGACCGTGCTGCATTTAGGTGCTGTCGGGAAAAGCGCTTAATTCGTAAGAGTCCAGAACAGATGCTTGTTTACTCTAACAGGTGCGATTATTTTCATCTCTACAAAACAATTTAAAATCGCCTTAAAATGCAGATTTGACTGTCCACAATGTGTCACATTGAGCAAAAAAGCAACTGAGTGGACATTCTGGCATTCACATTAACATGGAAAACAAACGTCACTGCCTTATTTTATAGTTTTATAATTTCATTAGCGTGATACAGTATTTTTGTATTCCAAAGGACAGGTACGTTATCTCTCTTCAAGTTAGTTAAACAGCGCCATCCAGTGGCCACTACTGTTATGATCAGATTGCATAATATAACCCAGTATGGACTTCATTATTATTATTATTCTTATTAAATGAATAAAGAATAGCGATATGTTTGATTATATATATATATCTTTTTATTATTAGGAAGTACGCAAATCACAAATCTTTAGAAAAACTTCAACTATTTGTGTTCCACAATTAACTCATTTAATCTGCAGTGTCCTTAAACACTACAGCGGAATATTTGTACAACTTTGTCTGCCTTTCTCTATTCCATATGAAATTACTTGACATAGCAGATGAAACTCACGCACAGATCAAAGTGAAAATGCATGAGTACTTATTGCTGAATGTAAAAAAAATAAAATAAACGTCACAAACTGACATGCACGCAAATTTCATTTTCTGGGATAATGCACATTTTGCAGTTTGACTATGGGTTTAAATGGAAAAAAAAATCGTATCGTATGACCCCGTTGAGTTTCCGTAGATGTCCGTTGTAGTATTTCTTCCGGAAGAAACTCAACATTGCAAGAAGGGCGGAACGTAACGCCTCAACAACTGTTACTGTCACAATCAGGAAATAGACGCTTAGTTCTTGTTTTTTGTGGTTTTTATTTAGTTTCGCGGCCAAGGAGCTTCTTCGTCTCTCCATGCTGCTGTGCCGGGTTTCGGCAGTTAGCCATGCGTTAGCGAGATGGGGACGGAGGTCACACCGGGGAGGCGGCCTCCTCCACCCTGCTCTCTCCTTCAGCTCGAGCCGCTGTCATTTTAGTGTCAGTTCAGAAGAAGGCAACGCTCAGTCCTCAGATGCAGCTTCTGCTCAGGGACAGTACCGAGGCACTGTTCTCCTTCCTCGGACCGAGTTCCCAATGAAACTGACTGGACAGAAGCTGCTGGACCGAGAGCTCGAGATACAGCAGGTGCGATCATTGCAGAGGCTCTGACTGCAATACTATTAAATGAGTATTAGATAGGGCTCTCTAATTCTGATGCCTTTTATATTCTTTACAAAAAATTGTGTGCATTGCAGGAGTGTGGATTTGCAGATTTGTATTCCTGGCAGAGAGAGAGAAAGGCCAAAAAGGAGTTCTGCCTCCATGATGGACCCCCATATGCAAATGGAGACCCTCATGTTGGACATGCACTCAATAAGGTGTTTCATTTACGTTGGCCTTTATCTTATTACAGTTATAAACTTCTGTTGTGGTGTAACAAAGTAGAATCATTGATGCATAATTTGTTGTAAATGTTGGTTCTGTATAAGTCAAAATCACAGGGTTGGATATCATATAAAGAAAAAAGTAAAAGAAAAGTAAAATCCTATTCAGTCTGAGCACCCTAAACATTGCATAATTCTTAGGACAGGTGACATGTAAAGAGACCAGAACATAAGAGAGGTCTGGACAATAGTTCTGTGTTTGTTTGTTTTGTTTTTTGTTTTAAAGTGGTAAAAAAATGACTGTATTTACTGTTATTGGTATTGTTTGATATTCAGGCTTGTGATTTCTGTAATTATGAATATGGTAAAAAGTGGTATCTTGCCATCTCTAGCTTGATGTAGTCTCTGTCAATAATACATTTTCTGGCAGCACTAATAGCCCAACCACTGACAAATGTATTATTCACTTTTATACTGTATATCTTGCAGATCATAAAAGACATCCGTAATCGATTTGAGATGATGAGAGGCCGACAGGTCCATTATATCCCAGGCTGGGACTGCCATGGTCTACCCATTGAGCTGAAGGCTCTAGGGGACCTGGGAACCAGTGGCCTGAGTCCACTGCAGATAAGACAGAAAGGTTAGAAAGAACAGATAGTCTCCTTGAACATGAACTGTATTAGATTTGCAGCAGCTCATATGTTTGGATTGTGTCTCCTCCAGCAAGGGAGTTTGCAGAAGGGGCCATAGCTCGTCAGAAGGCTGCTTTTCAGCGCTGGGGGGTAATGGCTAACTGGGACCAGTGCTACTACACTTTTGATGGGGCTTATGAGGCTGCCCAACTAAAGGTCTTCCAGGAAATGCACAGCAAGGTGGACATGCATTTGTTATTCAGTCAACATTTTTGTTTTGCCATTATTTTTGTCCAGATTTATGACTAATATCTAATAAGCAAAAACAAGAGTAACAGAATAAAACATAAAACAAATAATCAAGCAAGAAAAGATAATCGATATGGAACAACTGCTAATGACGGTGCTAAGGAGATAACACTGACCAGCTTTTTTTATTTTATTTTTTTTTAATATTTTATTTATAGGGTTTTAGACAAAGTATAGACAAGTCAACAGGTTTTTACGAGTGAAATCTCTGACCTGCAGGCAATGGAAGAAAGTGTATATTTCTCTTTTAGCTAAGCAAAGATAGCAAAAGTCTTATTGAGATAAAGGTCTCCAATGGTAGCAATACCCTTATTCTCCCAGAGCAGGAAAGTGTTATCAGACAGTGAGGCAGGGAAGGCATGGTTTCAGCAAAGCGGAGTGTAGATGGAGATCTCAGGCAGCTTAAATGATTTTCTTATTTGATATCAATTTTCTTTTTTTTTAAATACAATTTTCCTCAGGGGCTCATCTACCAGGACTACAAGCCGGTCTTCTGGTCTCCTTCTTCAAGGTACTGTCAGAATGTATGCTTATATTTTTGATTTTTATGTCAATATTTAATAACGTCTGACAACTGTGACTCCTTTCTTTGTGCATCTCTAGAACGGCCCTTGCAGAGGCAGAGTTGGAGTACAACCCTGAACATGTGAGCAGAGCCATTTATGCCATGTTTCCCCTGACCACCCTGCCACCTAAGATAGCCTCAGAGAAAGGTAACACAATCATATTTACATTAAAGTGACTCTGGGCTTTATATTTCTGACCCATTGGAGAATCTCTTTACTCATTTGTGGGTGTATGTGCGCCTCTGCAGGTCTGGAAAATGTCGCAGTGTTGGTGTGGACCACGCAGCCCTGGACCATTCCTGCAAACCAGGCTGTTTGTTATATGCCAAATGCCCAGTAAGTACCTGCACCAAAAGATGACAACTTCACTCTCAGTTCTTAAAAATGTCCTGTCTGTAACTAATCAACTTTTAGTGAATAAAAACATTACCACCTTTGAATTAGCTCTTACAACATTATAGGTAAGACTTTTTTGACCATACCTAAAATATGTAGCTGCCTTCTGAAGTATTCCCTGCACTTGTATGTACATGTCATATGACATATACAGCCTTATTTTAACTGTTTGTCTTTCACATTATCTGCTCTGCATAACAATACATTTATAGCAAATATAATTCTTGAAACAATTACTTCTTATTTGTATAGTTTAATTACATTTGCTGCTTTCCCAGCAAATGTAATGTTGACTCACCCATGTTATGTGATGGCCTTTACTTACTTTTAATAAAACCACATCTTCAATCCACACAAACCAGTTTTACTGCCCTAAAGAAGTTGTTGTACTATTTCCTCCTGCTTCTTTGTTTTGTTGCAGTACAGAAACATCAGAGTTACTTTTCCATTAAAAAAAAAACCAAACAAAACAGAATCAGCTCTTTGTCTTGCGTTGTGTCATTCAGATACTCAGTGGTGAAGAGGGTGGACAATGGTCAGCTACTCATGGTGGCCACTGAACGCATAGCCAGCGTGGCAGCACTGCTCTGCACACAGCTGGAGAGTGTTTGCACCTTCACAGGTAATACTAACATGTACACTTATTGTACGTCCCTATCTTAAAGATGTTTTCAGTTGCATATGTAACCATATAAATCTCCTGCCACTTTCTCCTCCAAGGCTCCCAACTTGATGGTGGGCTCTGCAAACACCCCACAATTTCTAACAAGGAAGTGCCACTGTTACCAGCCAATCACGTGACTATGGGGAAAGGAACAGGATTGGTCCACACAGCACCACCGCATGGCATGGACGATTACAGTGTGGCTTCACATTTTAAACTGTCTGTGGTATGTTGTATTTTTAAAAATTACAAATTCTACATTTTTGTTTTACCAATTTCTTTGTTTTTACATTTTACGTATTAAAGCTATAATATGTTACATTTCTTCCTTCAAATATATAAAAAAGGATGAGACTGACCTTATATTTTTTGTTTAGTGGAGTACTTGTGTACTTGCATTTGCCAAAATGTTTCCAGCATTCTTTAAATTCACAGAAATCAATGTTTCTGTTCAAGATAATGGATCGTTTTTGTTTTTGTCACCTTTTAATGACAATGTGATAACATCCGGGTCAAATGCTCTATGAAACATCAGAGTGAGGGGGGAAATATTCATTACTCCTAGTTAGCCAGTGTGTTGTGTATTGTTTTTCGTGTGTTATGATGACTCATTGCTGTAATGCACAACCACACAGGGAAACCAGAAGAGACAAGACAAGATTCCCATTCAAACTACTTATTTTGTAATAGTTTTGATTGAGAGACACTGAAAGACAGAAATACTCACTGAGCATTTAAATCAAACCTCCAAAAAACATTATACATTATATGAGTACAGTACATAATGTGTTGTCAAATTCAATTAAATCAGTGCCAAAAACCTAGATCCCTGCTGGTACATACTATATTGCTGTAATATGGTTAAACAGGCTTATATGTAATGCTTTGTAACACTGTTTGATCTGCTTGTATCTTTAGGATTGCATTGTGGATGAGGATGGCAAATTTACTGAGGCAGCAGGTCCTGATTTACAGAATCTGTCTGTGATGACAGAAGGCACTGACAAAGGTACAGTGGACACAACACAGCTAAGGGTGTTTCCTCATCCATCCATCTCTCTCTCTTTTTTTTTAAGATTTAATGCATTTTCATGGGAATTGCTTTCCTTCTGTGTTTAGTGATTTCCCTGCTGAAGGAGTGTGGGGCTCTGATAAAAGAGGAGCAGTGTATCCACAGTTACCCATATGACTGGAGGTCAAAGCAACCTGTCATCATCAGGCCCAGTAAGCAGTGGTTCATCAACACTGCATCACTGAAAGACAAAGCCAAGGTAAGTAGGGCAGCCATGATAAAGCTGCCTTTAGATCTGCTCTGAACTCTGGAGATTCCCTGAAGACTGTTCAATGGAATGTTCAGGTTTTGCAACCAGAAATTCACAGATGTCACCTGCAACCAGGCACCCACTATACACATGCTGTGCTTCACCATATATTTATCTCTAAATGGGAATATAATTCACAAGATTAAAATAAAAGTAACAAATGAGACATCAAACTGAGTTATTTTTTGCAACTAGGGGAAGCGCCCGCTAGTGGCTATTCAATAATCCTCTAGCAAACTACATACACTTTTCATATACAGTCAGTGAGAAAACAACAGGAGGAACTCTGGTTAATCCACAGCGGGTTAATGTTTGACTATGTGTGTGTGTGGTTATCTAGGATGCACTGGAGAAGGTGCGTGTATTGCCAGAGTCGGCAAAGGGCAGCCTGTTGGCCATGCTGGACAGACGGACGTACTGGTGCATCTCCAGACAGCGAAGCTGGGGTGTCCCAATCCCCATCTTCTACCACAGAGAGACTGGAGAGGCTCTCATCACCAAGTAAGCTGATACACAACACACATGCAGTCAAACTGGCTCGTACACAACATTTTGATGCACGCTCACAAACTCTGTCAAATCAAGTCTCCCACTAAATATTTCTGCTGTTGTTACGTCCTCCTCAGACATACAGTGTCCCACATAGCAAAGCTCTTCCAAGAAAAGGGCAGTGACTGTTGGTGGGAGCTTCCCATTGAGGCTTTGCTGCCACCAGAAGTCCTTAAGAAGGTGAGATGATCCATATAATGACACTGAACTTCATATAAATAATGTTTTTGGGACAGAGTAATCCCCGATTTTAGGAAGGCTACACAACTTGCCAGCATTACTTACTTAGAAATTAAATTTAAAATTAACTCAACTTAATCAACCACAAAAGGTTCCCAGGTTTACCTGTATGTCTTTACCAGAGTAAAGCTGGTCCAGTGACTGACTACACTCGTGGAGAGGATGTACTGGACATCTGGTTTGACAGTGGAACATCGTGGGCTGCTGTACTAGAAGGTACATTTAAGCTCTTTAAATATGTCCTGTTGTGCATATCAAGATAGATCCAGTTTTTGTGTTTGTTTATTGTAAGTTATTGTGAGATTAGGTGAGTTATTTGTCAAGTGGCTTATTCAGCACTTTCTAGTTTCTAGTCTTCTAGTTTGCTTTGTGAGTCAAATTGGGAAGTAAAAATACACTGAAAAGCCACCAGGGGTGACCCTACTTGTTGAAAAAAAGAGCTCAATTAGAATTTTCATGAGTAGTTAATCACTCTTCATCAGTAGCTCATAGTATATTAATACTGGGATTCTAAAAGGTATATCTCTTTTCAGTTATATACTGGGATATGATTTTTTTTTTTTGTCCAAACCTAATGCCAATTTTCTTAATGTTTTGTTAAAGTTCCAATTTAGAGGTAAAGCATGGACATCGGTGCGATTGACACCTAGTAGTATTCTGGTTGCAGGTGACTTCAAATCACAAACCTTGAGGGTTTAAAATGGGAGTTCAGATTTTATGGATGATGTCAAGACAGTGGCAGGAAGAGAGCACGTGTGCACCCTGTAAACTCAGTTCTGACTATTTTAGTACCTCGTACAACCATACTTCAAAAAAAAAACCCTTCAACTATCACATGAAGAATGCGGTGATTTCCTTCATTTTGTATAAATCAGCATCTGTCTATCTCAGCAAAGTTGTGCTTTGTTCCCTTTAGTAACAGATGATGTCATTTGGTATAGTACTTAGTATTTTAGGTCTGTACGCTCTCTGCTTCACTGTCACGACTTCAAGCTTTTAAACTGCCTCTAATCAACTCTCCTTTAATTAGTTTTATTGCAGAGAAAGCTTCTTACAGGGTCCGCCAGGCCAGTTAAGTTGCTTTGCAAAGTGTTTCATAAAGAAAAGCAGTAGGTTGCTGACCACAAACCTGGATTAGATGACAGTGCAGTCTCAGCATACCAACATCACTGTGCCCTTGGGTTTTACTTTCAGCACCTGTAGAAATAACTGCAGCAAAAATAAATGTTTTTTATTGCAGATGCAGTTTGGTTCTGACTGGATTTTTTTTTTTTTTTTAAAGTCTCTCACTTTAAAAGTTAAACATAATTTTTTAGTTAGGAAATGTCTTCACCTGTTACAAAAGTTACCCCATTATCACAGCATTAAAATACAGGGGTGTAAATAGGCTGAGCAAAGTCAGCTACAGACTAATAAGATAATCTGTTCTCTCATCATCCTCCTCTTCCTGACATACTTCAGACACTGGTATAGTGAAATTAGACTAAGATAGAGCGAGAGATAAGTGACTCTACTTATTATTTAATTTATTATTTGTTTTTTGTTATTTGTTTCAATTTCTATGCACTCTGGTCAAAATTCCCCAGCTCCACTACGATCATATACCCTGGTAAATACAGTAGAACAGTATTTCCTCCAAGTACCACCAAGAGGAAGCTGCAATGCATGGCTGTAGACACTTGGGGCGTGATTTCCATATATCTACAGTATGAGCATATTCACGCATTCTGGAAAAAATAACTTAGGAGATTCCGCTTGTTTGGGTGTTTTTTTATTTCCAGAGGAGACGGAGGGAGATTCTGCAGAGCCTGAGTCTCGTCTCAGCTGGCTCCCCACTTCACTACGCAAACCTCTGGTCACAGGTTATTTGACCGTCCACCAACCGTGGCCAGTTATGGCACTTAACCACTGTTGCGCCTCACTCTGCTCATTCCTTTTCTTTTTTGCTTTCAGAAGCTCTTGTGTAGGCAGGACTATTCGGTGCTAGTAAAAGGTGTCAATTATGTGACATCTTCTTTCTACCGCTGAAAAACACGGCTCCAGCCAACTCACCCCTCTTCCTCTCATGCTCTCTGCTTTGCATGCAGGATTCAGACAGGTCACCTGGCTTGGGAGAACATTGTGGGAGTTTTATTTCTCTTTTTTTTCAGGGATGACCATAACTGGGCTTTTTCTTTGCTATTTGTTTTCTCCTTGAATGGACTTGAATGGTGGAGATGGACTGGTCCTGTGTCCTGTGTGAAGGATAACTGTCTATGTGTAACATACAGCCTCTGAGTAAAACATATGTTGAAAAGTGGACAAAGCATGTTCATTGAGTCTTGAGCTATAGTCAACTTGAAGAAAAGGTATTGCGCACATGGAAGTTTCCCGCTCTCCTCACTAACAACGTCTAATGTCTCTTGTCTGTCTTTTCAATGCTTACCATTTGTTCTACCACCATTTTTTTTGTGGCAGTGTGGAACCAATTGATTTTTTTTTCCTTCTTGTGTTTCTGCCACCTGCTCTCCTCCACTCATCCTTCAGAGTCAGACTCCAGAGCTGATGCATATGTGGAAGGAAAGGACCAGATTGGAGGCTGGTTCCAATCTTCACTGCTCACCAGTGTAGCCATCAGGAACAAAGCCCCTTACAAGTGAGTGTCTCATCAGTTTACTGCAGCATAAGCAGATAAGACAACAGTAACTGTGATGACTGTGTACATGAATTCAGTGTAAATGTGTCTATCAAATACTCATATTTTATGTTTTATGTCTTCTGACATTTAGTTAAAATGTCATAAAAACAAAACACAATATAACACTATCATAGAATTTAAGGACATTTCAGGGAGATTTGTGATAAGATCATGGATGTATAAATGTTTTGTAACTGTGTTTGATGCTGGAAATAAAAAAAAATGGTTGAAAATCAAGTATGATTAAGTAAAATACATGTTTTTGATATGAGACCCTGTTGTGTGTTTGTATGTCTAGGTCTTTGGTGGTCCATGGTTTTACTGTCAGTGAGAAGGGAGAGAAAATGTCCAAGTCTCAGGGAAACGTTGTGGATCCTGATAAAGTCATTAATGGAGGGAAGGTGAGATAATCGTGGATGAGGTGAAACAACACACTTTAGGCTGCTCTGATTAGCCAACTTTTGGACTGAACCAGTCTCATGTCTTTGGTTTTTCCTCAGGACCTGCCAGCATACGGGGCAGATGTGTTGCGTTGGTGGGTGGCAGAGTCAAACATCTTCTCCGAGGTTCAGATCGGACCCACTGTACTCAACTCAGCTAGAGAGAGCATCAACAAGGTACCAGAGCAATAAGGAGTCTAATTTTGTGAATTTTTCCCCATGTGGTTCTCAGTTACTACATTTACATGCACAGCTCGACTAAGTCTGGTAATTGGACAAGTTGCAGAGCCTGAGTATACAGTGCATGTGGTGGAGGAATTCATTTATTGCCCTTGTACAGTATGTACAAGGGCAAGGGTGCTGTATCTCTCTATAAGCCGTATCTCTCTCTATAAGCTGTATCTCTCTATATAAGCTGTATCTCTCTATAAGCCGTATCTCTCTCTATAAGCTGTATCTCTCTATATAAGCGGTATCTCTCTATAAGCTAGTGCTACTGAATCAGTTTTCTGTTGACCTTCTATGCCACAGTCAAACAAACAGCAAACGATGACATGGAATATTTAGTTCCTTCGGTTGCCCAAACATGAAGCTCGTTTCTTCGTCAGCCCAAAAGCAGCTTTCGCTCTAGCTGATGCCAGAGCAGTTTATACGTCGTCCCCTTCTAAATTTTGGTGCATGCGTAGAAGTGAAAGTCCGACTCCAGTCTGTTTAAGCGTGTCCATGCAGGAGTGTAGGAGAGTTTTAATTGAATTATTTTAAGTACTATGCGAGTCCAACTAAGAATAGTTTGATTTCACTGAGGCTAACATGTTTACATGACACTCAGAAAACCAAACTATTGTCTTAGTCTGACTAAAATTAGACATTTAACATGCATTTAAACAGACACTGACTGTGTCTTTATCACCTCTCTGTCCGTCTGTATTTCCCTTCTAGCTAAGGAACACCCTGAAGTTCCTGCTTGGTAACCTGCACGGCTTTGACCCCCTTTCTCAGGCTGTGGACTCCAAAGAAATGCACTACATTGATCAATACATGCTACACCTGCTGCGAGAATACAGCATGAAGGTGTGTATAACAGCAGGGCTGTCCATGTAAGCTGGGGGTCTAATGATAGCATTTTAACACTGAAGCTTGTGTGTGTGTCTGCAGGTCACAGACGCCTACAGTGAGTTTGATGCTGGCAGAGTAATCCGTGTCCTCCAGGCCTTCATCACCAGAGACCTCTCCAGTTTTTACTTCAGCATCATCAAAGACAGGTAAAAGGTTGCACAGTGTGCAACTTTCTTATATTTTAGCCAGTTTTCTCTCATTTTAAGGGACATTACAGGCTGAAGGTGGCTGTAGATTAGACTCACTGTACATGCTTGTTTTAAGAATTCCAGCCAAGCAAAATTTGCTTGGCAGAATCTTTCTCTTCAAACAGAAAAGTTTGCATGACTTTAAGAATATTTGGCTTATTTGAAGTTGGGCTGTTTGTGCAGTGCATATTTGTTGTGCACTAATTCCTACACTGCCTTAGTGCCTTTTAACTGTGGATCTCTGTTTAAACCAGGTTGTACTGCGATCCAGAAGACTCACTGGGCAGGAGATCATGCCAGACTGTTTTGGAGGAAATTTTGGATGGAGTCACCAGATCCATAGCTCCCATCCTACCGCACCTTGCTGAAGAGGTTTACCTGCACGCACCTGGACATGACAGTAGGTGTCATTCAGTTAACGTGACATCAGAGAAAGAATGGCTGCAGTGATTCAGTAACAGTGACAAACAAAGCAAATACATAATGTAAATACATTGATAGTGCACTCTAAAAGAAGAGGGGAAGCTCCACAATAGAGATTTGTTGGTGCCAGCAAATTGAAGTGAGCTAGTATTTTTCATAAAATGCTAAAATGTCTCAGTTTCGACATCTAATATTTTATTTATGTCCTATTGGGAATATGTGGTTTTATGAGATTTACATCTTACACATCGGCCCAACTTTTTTTGGAATATGGATTGGAAAAAATACATGAAAATAATTGAAAGATTAATCAATTATGAAAAGAATAGTTAGTTGCAGCCCTATTTCCTAGTGTAAAAACTCACAGACTGTTTGTCCATGCAGAGGGAGAGACTTTATTCAGGAGCGGCTGGATAAAAAGCAGCTCTGTGTGGCGGCGACCAGGTTTGGAGGAGGCTGTGGAGGGAGCGTGTGCTATCAGAGACTCCTTCCTGTCTTCCATTCCAGGCAAAAACGCTGCCCAGTACGACCTCACTATTGCCATTGAACCTTGTCTGCTGTTTGAACTCATGGAGGTACGTTTACTCTCGAAAACCAAAATCCTTCCACAAGACAAAATGTATTCATTTAAAATAAAGTTTGATCAGAAATTCATCTCTTTTAGATTACAAAATAATAATCAATAACCACCATTTTGAAACCACTGATCTAGACCACTGTACAGTTTAGAGTTAGTTTTGTTGGTTTTTTGTAAAAGTAAATTCAGTGAATACAAAATGGACAGTCGTTCCTGCAGTTTTAATTGTCTACCTATTTGAAAATAAAAATACGATTATATTAAAAACATTTCAACACAACCTGTGAAGTCTATCCTGGAAAGGCACAAAAAATGTTTTTGTTCGTCCTTTCCCATGAACAACACAAACTCATAGTGGCATGAACTTTCAGTCTCTCCAAGAGGAACCTTCCTCCACCTCCTCCCAGCTGGCTGAGCTGATGATGGCCGCGCGAGTCAACCTGACCAGCAAGCTGCCCCGCGACCTGCCCTCTGACGCCCTACTGAACCACGGCACCTTCCTCATCAACCTGGAAGGTGAGGAGCATCAACACTGAGCTTGTAATATACTGTAGTGACGCAGTGATAATGAGGCAGGACAGGGGAGATAGTTGAGTTAGCGTGATGTCATAGTCACCCTGTTTTAAAGCTGTAGTGTGTCACTTACAAGTACAAACAAATGCCTGGTTGATTCAAACTATTGTCAAATAAGTTCACACAATGCTGAGTTTTTTAGCTCTACACGAGCGAGTGTGTTTCTTTATGACTTGTGTAATTGTTTCAGCCCTTATTATAACGTCCTCGTATTTAAGGCTGCAGCAATTATTCGATTATTAATCAATTACTAAGTTCATCATCAACTATTTTGAAAATCGCTTACTTTTTTCAGCTTTTTAAATGTTTCTTCAGGATTTTTAAATCTTTTTTTTTAATGATCTACAGTTCGGCATTGTTCGGTAAGATTCCTGTGTTGTACATCGCGCTCATGGCTCTTTAAGTGATCATCACACTTACTGACCAATCAGTGGCAGTCTGTCGATGTCAAATTTGAATATCGGCTCAGCTCGCTTGGAACCTCACCAGAGAAGGTACCAAAAAAGTACCAGTTACGATCTCTAGTAGAAAAGCAAAAAAGAAAAACAATAGAATAGAGACCTGAGCCGTGCTGGAACTGCATAGTGGAAAAGTGTCTTTAGATGAACTTATATTGTGCTTCTCCCATTTGGTTAAGTCATAATGTCTGCCGCATGACCCTAACCTGCTCAGTACACGTCTGTGTCTTGTCAGGTGGTGTTATCCGCGAGGACAGCGCCTACAGTATCGCAGCAGTGCCCACCTCTGCTGCTCGCTGCCCACGCTGCCGACGCTTCACTGCTGAGTCAGCAGACTGCCTGTGCCCACGCTGCCACACCATCGTCTCGCAGGCTCACTGACCCGCCGGACACTGTCACCGTGACAACACGCAAACATCAGAGTCGACTTTGTTCGCTGCATTTTGTGAACAGAGAACTTTCACAGAAATGAAAAGTGACTGTATTTAACTCAAGAGAAAATACAGCTCGAGTCAACCCACGCACCATGTCAGATCAGCCTGTGGGACTCAGTGAACTATTTAAATCAAAGACGGCAGAGTCAGTCCTTGTCAAGTGGCTGTGGCTTAAATGTGTAAACTACACTTCTGATCTGGTACCAACATGCGATCTGAGCATGACCGAGAAGGTTTACTGCTGCTAACTGAAGACACTGATTTGATTTTCAGATTTTTCAGTGTGTAATTATATTTGACTGTGTGCCACTATGTGACAACAGTAGAGAATGTACAGTCCAGAGTTGATAAGGCTGAGTGATGGTGAACAGATGCCCTGACTAGGAACGAACCATTATTCCAAAGTTAACGTCTGAGCTTTGCACAAACCTCTTTATTCTGCATTGGTTTAGCCCAGTGGGACTACAGAAAAGATGGCGTACAGGCACAGCTCATTCAGTTCTGTCTCTCTATATAAATAAAAAATAAAGGTCCATATTTCTTTATGATACATATCTTGTCTGTGAGAAGGGAAAGGAGGCGAAAGGTCAAACAGATTATGGCACACGGGACAATGACGTCAAACAGACTGAAAATTAAGTGCAGGTGTTAAAAAAAGGTCATAATTAAATCTCATACACTTATACTGCTGAACACTTACAATAACAGTATCAATAACACAAGCGCCCAATTTAATAAGTGTTAAATGTGTGGACATGGATTAAAAATGAAAAGCCTGATATTTTAACATGAGTTAAATAACAACTTTCAAGATGATGAGTGAAGATGGTGAGAAGGCTGCTTATCTTTCTCTGTTTTCTGGCGTCACTATTATTTATTTATTTTTCTTTAAGTTTGAAAGGGTACCAGGTGAACTTGCCCCCCTCCGCCTCAGGGTCAGTCCTCTGTGGTGAGAGCCTCCACTGCCTCCAGAAGGTGCAGGGCCAGGCTGTACTGAGCATGATTCTCTGGCAGGATTTCAATGACACGGCTGACCAGCCGGCTGCTCTGGGACAGAGGGACCAGAGGACACCGCAGCTCACTGGGATCCTGCACAACAAAAGGAAAAAATTAGCTTCTATACATAGGTTTGAATAAAGCAATATAGAATTGGGTCTCAGGGTCTCTGTTTGGGTTGGATAATTATATATATTTTTTTAATCCACAGGACTGTTTTGGGCCTCAACCATCTTTGGGGGCCGTTCATGTGCAGCATCTAAAAACACAAGCCAGAGGTGTTTTAAACTAGGGCATTAATGGGTTTGTTCTTCTGTTGCACTCAATATTATGAATTAACCCCATGGTTCTCATTGTAAATAAAACAAATAACAATAGATCTTAATCTAATGCCACTATGCCAGTGTCTGAAGTACATGTGAGGAAGAGGAGGATGATGATAGAGCAAATGATCGTATTGGGAATAAATCTGCCTCCTGTCAAAAGTCTGTAGCTGACTTTGCTCGGCCTATTTCCACCACTGTATTTTAACATTGGTGATAATGGTGGTACTTGGTCACTGAATTAACACATTACGAAAAATAATCAAAAACAAATATATATGTATATAAAAATATATTTGTTCACACAAAACATGTTGTATGTGAACCAGGAAGTCCCATGAGAAGAAAACATTTCTTTAGGGAGACATGGCCAAAAAAAGAAATATACAACACACAAAAACAGAAAAACAACAGAATATAACAAAAGAACACATTTAAAGCTGACAAGGGATAACACATAATACACAATATAGGGTAGGAAGCTGGTAACCTGGTAGAGCAGCCAACTACATGTTCATGTCTTCATAATAGCGGAGTAGATAACTGAGCATTTCTGAATCAATCAGTCACAAATTTCAGATGTAGTTTGAAACTTTCTCACCCCTGCTCTAAACAGGAAAGGTGATTTGGAGAGGTATGATTCAGGCAAGGGTTGAAAATATTAACAACACTGGGTTTAATGCATTGATGTAAAAACTATTTTTTTTTCCTGAGCATCTGTAACCTAAATGTGAGACTTCAGGCTGGTGCTGGTGTCTTACCATGGCCTTGAGCCACGTGCAGAGGGTTGGGGGAAGACGGGCAAGGAGCTCCATTGCAGGCTGTGTCTGGCTCTGACTGTGCAACAGTGAGAAGCTCAGTCTCTGTCCAGTCAGTACCAACAACTGAGAGCCCAACACGTCCTTATCTTCCACTTGTAACATTACCTGAAGGACAGGACACAACAACACACAGGAGGATGACAGGTTATCTTCCTGATTTTAGCGTCTCTCTGCAGCAAATAAAGGAACAGTCCACATCTCCCTCACCTCTTCAGCGCGGAGGTCCAGACCCTGGTTGTAGAGTTCACAGACGAGGTGCCTCCGCAGGATGTCGGGGTTAACCTGCAGCAGGGAGCCCAGCTCCAGACACAGTGAGGGCCACCAATCAGCTTTGGGGCCACTAGATGGTAGAGGAGGGCAACCAGAGCCAGAGGCTGAGTTGGAAAGATCATCTATAGCCTGAACCCAGCCAGTCAGAACCCGCAGGAGGAACTGAGAAGAAGAGGGGATGTGGGAGAAAAACATTTATGATCCCAGTCACAGAACACAGGGTGTGAGAGGATGGGGAAAAACAAAATAGAAACAATGCTGCAAACACATACACATTTTTAAGTCTGATCTAAACCAAGACCCTCGGAATACATGTCAATATGGGTTCCCCTTATATGGGTTTGTTCTGTCCTACACAACAGAAATGTTTCCCTCTTCGATCATCCAGTCTGAGCTTATAGCTGTTATAAGGTCAGACTGGATGACCTTATAACCCCCCCCCCCCCCCTTACCTACAGTACCTTGACATTTGCCGGTCATTTACTAAACAACTAAAAACATTTTTATCCCAGATAAATATATATATATATGGCATATGGCAAATCTTTTCTATTTTATTTTAATTAATATTTTATTTTCATGCTGTGTTTGACGCTTGCTTTTAAACCTTATATTTATTTTTATGCCAGGTTGTTTTTTATTTCCTGTGGATTTTATATTTTTCATTTCATTTACTTTATTTTATTCAACTCTTCTACTTGTAAATGTAAATGTTTGTTCCCCTTATTCACTCTTTGTGACAAATCCTGTGTACCCTTAGTCTGAGTCTAATCTCTTACCTCCTGTCTCAGCGAGACTAGGCCTGGGTCCATGTCTCCACTGGGCATCAGCTGGATTGTCGTCAGGTCTCTGAAGAAAGCATTCTTACCCTTGAACAAATATCAAATGTCATTATTCCAAAACATTTTTTTTTTATATACAGTATTCAGAAAAAAACACCTACATAGTAAAGACTGACTGGATGGTGTTTTGTGTACAGTATTAGAGGGAGTGGACAATATCAGTGTTATGTTGTGTGTAAAAATGTGTTGCTGACTTTTGTTGGATCCAGGACTATTCTAATGTGCGGTCAAACATTAGACTTGTCAAACATCACCTTGCTATCAAACAGGCTGAGTGGTTTGACCTTCAGAGTAAAGGTCATAGCAGCATGTAGCAGGGAAGCTAACAGGCAGTGGTGTTGGACCAGGGGGTAGTGGACCCCTCTCTGTTCCAGGGCCAGTTCAGCTATGGAGGCGGGGCCTTCCGCTCCACACCACGCCTCCTCCACAGAAAGCTCCGGGGCGGATACCTCCTCTACAGCCGAGTCGGCCTGCAGGAGAAACCAAAGAGGAGACTTTATAGGTCCTTTGCACAGCAGCCACTTTGACATTACAGAAAAATCACAGGTGTTACTGATCACATTAACAATACACAACATTAACAATGGGTTTATACAATTTACTAAAGTCAGAACAGTGTGACAATGACGATAAATGGAACGAAACATGGTAAATTTACACCCGCGATTTGTCTACTATGACCTGTCAAAATGGCTTCTATCACCATGACAGCAAGGGAAGCTCTGCTTCCTCTAATATGTCATGAAATAAATGGTAAAATATGTACTGTTGTATTTAGATTTCATTACTAAAAGTTTGCTAGAATCAGCTGTTTATCACAGATTGTCTGAGGTGATTTTCTTCTCGAACATTTACGCAATGTATTAAAACAGTAGAACTCAGCTTCAATTGATCTCTATGAGACAGCACAAAATAGCTTTATTTTGATGGTGATTGGATAAATGGGGCAGAATGAATGTATAAATGAGAGAGAATTTTACTGTAGAGTTACTCATTCAGACTGAATCCCTGACACATGGAGCTGCATGGTGAAGGACCAGCAGCAGCAGAAAATGTGACAGGCAGTTGACAGAGCACACATTTTCAATATCAGATGATCATGTTTGTGAGAAGCCAAAAAACAATTGTGCAGTCCTACTGAATGTACAGGTTTATATTTAGCAGTAAAATCTACTTCAGGACCTTTTTGTTGATATTTATAGTATAGAGGTGTGCATTATGCTTTGAAAAGAGAAATCTTCACATTATAAGAACACTTCAATTCAACTTATGTAATGTTAGCTTGGCCATGCATCTTGCAACACTGTATACATACATACCATACACACATATATATACAAACTTGACCATTTATTAAGCAGAATCAAGGGTTGTTTTTTTTTACTTTCCTCCATTTTCTCTGGCTTCTTCATCCCCCCCAAAGCTTAGAATGGATTTATCAGTAAACAACAATGAGACAGAGTGTGTTTGGCAGTCAAACTTTTGATAGAAAAGTTAAAGGTTAATATGTGAATATATTCATATATAAATAATTATAATTATAGCTTTTTTTTTAATGGGAAAGAAGGACGAAATGTGACTATTATGGAGGGGATCACACATTAAATGCATTATCAAGTTTAGGTATTGTTTAGTATCAGTAGGCCTAGCACTAGGAGCATCAGTGGTATTATGTTCAATTATTAGTAGTACATTAGTAACCATAGTTGCAGCAGCAGCACTTTAAAAAAAAAAGTGATCACCTGCAATAATGAAAATAGCTATCATACTATGTCTTAAGTTCAATGAATTCATTAAAAAAAACTCACTTCCTTTGACCACAAGTCCATAAAACCAACGCACTTGCTACTGAATTCTAAAGTCTCAGGAAAAGCCACAGATTTGATTCTATTTCAAGTGGTCGGCCACACTGACCATGCTCTGTGCCGAGTTTATGCGATGCACCGCTCATTCTCCATGCTTTTTTTCCTGGGATGTTTTTACTCACATAATATTTTATAAAAGAAAAAGGCCACTGATTTTTAACCAACACTTCAGTCACCTCCATGAGGATCTGCAGCAGCTGGACACAGCAGCCCAGGAACAATGTCATGCCTTTGTCTCCCATCCCAACATCCTGCACACGGAAACACACCTGTTATTAAAGTACTGGTTTGAAGTGTACAGTTACTGCAATACTCAACTACTGATATTATATACAGTATATAGTATCTTAAAAAACAACAGGCCAGGTTTGTGCGAATATAAATAATGCAGTTCCTTTGTAAATCATTCAAAAAAAAAAAAAAAAAAAAAAAAAAAAAAAAAAAAAAAAAAACACGTACAAGGGGAAAACGTAAATGTGGATCACGTTGTTCTGCTATCACCATTACACTGTGCAAACTAAGTTTGAGGCAAAAAGTTGTCCATTCCAGCTTTAATATAGGATTACATTTGAGAAATTGTGCTGAAACACATACGTACCCGTCGACATAAACGATCTTTAGGTGCTTTGCCAACCTACGAAAAACAAATGTGTTTGTTTATTGCTTCACACTCTCAGACAGGACAGGACTGGACACTGCATGTGCACAACTTACTTTCTCCATGAGGAAAGCTGCAGCTGAGAATCGTTTGACAATGAATGTGCTCCACATCATTGTGGAAATACCTGTGAGGATGATTCAGTAAAGTCCAGTGATGAAATAATAACTATTGCATTAGGAGAGGTACATGTAACAAAGGCGACATTGACATGACTACTTTAACATAATGCTTTTCAGTCTGGGGTCGGATTTGTCCTGTTGGTAAAAGCAGTTCTTTCACCTTCATGCAACAAATAAAATGTATTGTTAAATAAAAAAGAGTCACTAACCTAACTGGATATGTGGACTGGAGATGAGTTTCAAGTGTTCCACAGCCCAGCACAAGCATCGACCCTCCTAAGGAGAAAAACAAGTGCGAAAACAACTTGGTTGCTTAGACTTATGGAAACCAGCTTTTTCTAAACTAGCAAAGGCTTGAATTTGTGTCACCTCTGGGTCTTTGTTCCACTGCACCACATATTCCCAGCAGCAGTGGGCGAAGAGCAGGTCAGGTGAGAGGGAGTGTGGGAACCGCTGGCACACTGCCACTAACAGTTCTGGACACACAGTGGACAGAGTTCACACTTAGAACACTCACTCATTACAAATTAGTCAGATAATCAAGTTCATCATTTCGGCTGCCAGATGTTTTACTCCGGACCTGCTTTCCTGTCGTTTTCCCCCTGGCTCTGCTGCGTCTCATCGTTTTCTTCTCCTCCCGCCTTCTGCTCTAGTCTGTCATCTACATCTTCTCTCTTCTGGAGAATTTCCTTTAACTGCTGTGGGGCCAGGTTTTGCCTGAACACCCACTTGGAGACACTGTCAGCAATGCCACCTTTAAAGTGAAAGGAAAATGATAAAAAAATATTTATGTGAATGTGTCTGCTGTAGCGACAACTGCACTACGAGTACCAAACCAAGAAGATAGTAAGCAAAAGTAGGGCTGCAATTATTCATTACTAAATGAATTGTCAACTATTTCAATATTCAATTAATTAGTCTGAGTGTTTTGTTTTTAAATCATTAAAACAAGCTTCCTGATCCTTCAGCTTTTTAAATGTGAATATTTTCTGGTTTTTTTTGCACCATATACAAAAACTGAATAATTTTTGTTTGTGGACAAAGCAAGACATTTGAGAGGATCAAGATTTTCTGACATTTTCTGGACCAAACAAGTACTTGATTAATCTGTGTATTAACAATAGACAGATTAAATCTATTATGAAAATAATTGTTGCAGCCCTAAACAAAACTAAAGGAACAAAGAAAAAGAAAGAAATCCTCTTAGACATACCAAATAGACATACCAGAGTAAAAAGAAATGAACGCAGCGGTTGCCATGCGAGCAGGAAATGATTCTTGGACTTCACAAGCCCTTCTTTGCATTCTTATATTAAAAAAATGTAATGTTATTGGTATGCTGCGTTCTTCATCAGCAAATGTTATACACATATGTACATATGTGCAGTAAGGCATTTGGGTGGGTGTATCCCATCAAACTGCTAAACGACTGAATTTTTTGAGCAGTAGAATTCACTTGTGAAACCTTTTTTTTTGGGCGATTTTTTGTGTTATCAGGCACTAAGTCCCAAATTACTATCAAAATGTTACCTTTGCCTCTCCACAATAAACAAATCACTTCCTGGGTTTGAGCATGGCACCCCTTAGACCCTTAGTGATGGGCCTGAGAAAATAAGACGACACGAAATATTTTTTTGAGGATATTCTTGTTTACCTGTGCCTCCCTCCAACAGCGTTTTGACGGAACACTGTGCTGCAGCACCTGCAGCTGCTCCCTGAGGAGGAGACACCAACAGCAGAGTCTGCAACACCAGCACGTCTTCCAGCTGATGAACACACACCACCCACTGCTCCAGCTCCAGGGACACTGCCTCCCACTCTGAATGCAACTGTCATACACACACACACACAGAAAACAAACCCAACCTGTGAGTGTGAGTCAAACAACCTAATTTGTGTGATGCTGAACAGTTCTAAAGCTCCACCTTGCTGTCAGCATGGCTGGCGATGCTAGCCTTAGCGGCACGGTGGGCAACAAAGGCAGCGAGCAGAGCAGCGGCAGAATTGTGAGACTGGATACATGTAATGCGGACCTGCTGCCACCAGGGGGAAACAGACTGAGGGTCCCAAGACTCGTCCACTGCACCTGAGAAGTCAAAGAGCAAAGGGATAGTGCTTTTTAATGTGTAACTAAACACCTAAACCCTTTTTTTTCCCCAAGTGAAAGCCAATGTATATGTGCATATTGTCATTTTATTTGTTGATCCAGGTGCAAATCTGCAGTTTAGTTTAAAATATTGAAATTATATCATGTTGTGATAAAATTCTCTGGTAAAACCCCAGCTACTGCATTCAAATTTTATTACTGACTATTTTGGCCATGGCCATGCTTGCATCGTTGATACACTCTTACACCACTCTCTTGTCCTATACTGCACATACCTTTCATGTTGCTCAGAACAGTGAGTAGTGTGTGTAGGTTTTTAACAGTTTCCTCAGGTTTCTGTAGCACGTCCTTCTCCCTTTGCAACCACACACTCATCACCAAGCACTGACAGATGGAGAAACAAGTCGTGTAAAAAGAAAAAAACAATTAACGGTGCAGCTAAACATAATAACACAGTATAAGAGGTGTAATTAGAAAGCTCATGCAAAAAATAGTTGAATGTTGAGTATCCCAGGTTCTTAAAATACCAACATTTTGGGAAACTCCTGTTCCACCAGGTGAGCAAGAACATAAGCTGCATAAAGGACAAGGCAAGAATCTCTCCATCTCTCAAACACTACTCATATTGTCAATCCTTTTATCAAGTTTTAGGTCCAAATCTTTGTCCTTTCTTATGCTTTGCAGCATATGTAGTTGTTGCCCATGCTATAAAAGGGGTGTTTATGGGCAGCTGCTAACTTTAACAGGAGCAACAGGAGCAACCTTACCCTGTGATTAGCCAGTCTCATGACAAACAAATGGAAAAACAACTAAACAGCTGCAAAAAGAGCATAGATGAGTTGCTGAAGTTACTGTAATTATCTCTTAGATTACTTGATTTATACCCTGAATGGGTCTTATGATATTATATTGCTCAATAATGCTAATAACATGTTGCCCAACCCAGCTTTAAGCCTGTGACAATAGTGACAAGAGAAAGAGATTGTTTGCATTCTACATTCAGTTTCTAATATCTATCCTGTTAAAGGGAAAATTGGTGAAATTTGTAAAAGCAGGAGGAGAGAAAAAACCTTCCATGAACACAATAAGGAAGTGTGTTTTTTCCCTGGAGAAGATCTCTGTGCTTTTCTACTGTTTATCTGTGCTGAATCTCCAAAGAGTTTAACAAAGTGGTTTGTGTCTTTCCATCTATCTGCCAATCAGATCAACCAGTTTTAACCTGTTATTTTGTAAGTGGTCTGTATTCATATAGCACTTTTCTAGTCTTGATGACCACTCAAAGCTGCTTTACATTACTGTTTGCCATTCACTCACACATTCATACAGCGCGTTCTGTGCAGCACATTTTCTATCACCCATCTTTCATACCGTTTCACATGCTGCCGGTGCAGCCGTCAGGAGCAACGGGCGGTTAAGTGACTTGCCTAAGGACACATTCCCAGCTCCACATGTAAACTAGTGGAGCTGGGAATGAAATCAACAACCTTCCAGTTGAAAGACGACTCGTTCTCCCACTGAGCCACTTCCTTTAACTTGCACTATGCTACAGACTTATTCACACTGATGATGATCTTAAAAATTTAAATTATGTAAAGTACATTTTAACTTAAATATCTGATATTAATTGCTGTGATTATCATCATCTGGTTTCTGCACAATAATGTTTGATGGTGAGGAAATGTGATACACTTTTGTGCTTTTATGAATATAATACAGATTACATATCAAGATTGGGATATTAGTAATTCTCTTATCTGGCACCTGACTCTTATTTTGACTGAATATTTTTAATGCACCTTCACCACAGGCCTTTTTTTACCCCTACTAATGAAACCTGATTCATCAGTCAGTCTTTAACTGACTGATGAATGAATGAATGAATGAATTTACAGTAAAAGGTAAGTCAGTCATCTTACCAGCAACTGCTGTGGAGTGACGCCCGCTTGCTGCAGTGTGTCACAAACTTTATGGATTGGGCTTTTTCCACATAGACAACCCCAGAACAAAAAGTTTCCTGGGAAGACACAGACACAAGGGCAAAAGTCCTCAGTATGGATTGTTCATTAAAAAAGCCATTTGACCCATAACCCTCCTCGTGGCTTTTGTGAAACCTGACTGTGCTACTTTTTACACTTATCTGTATGATTATGTTGCAGTTTGCACTTTGATTTGAAGAAACACCAGTGAAATTCCACCCACAGACACTATCGGCAGCTCACTGTCAAGGAGATGTTAGACAATTTAGAATTAGCTATCACAAGTAATGTTTCATTTTGACTGTGTTGTGGTAAAGGACACTCACTGACTCCTTCTTTGCCTCTGGTTCATGCTGACATGATTTTGTCATGTCATACCTGCAGACTTGTCAGTTGCCCATTAATGTTGCTAAACTCCTGTTTAGCTTGATACTAAAGATGTTCTACTGGTTTATGGTCTAATCTCTGCTTTTGTGTTCACCATAGTAATGGTAACATAATAAAAGGTTGTTACCTCTGTTAGTGTAGTCTTTCTGTATGTTCTATGTATGACCTCTCTCATTCTCTCATCTCTCTTTTGTCTGTTTTCTAGTTTTTCACTGTGCTTCTTGTTTTTTTAAAGCATGATTTATTTAATGAAACTGCTTCTACATGAACACCTGCAGTGTACAGTGTACCACACCTAGCTGGTTCCAGTCTGTTTCAGACCCTCGGATCATCTTCACCTCCCCGTTCTCAGTGCACTCCATCTGGGAGAGAAAAGCCTGGGCCGTAAGCGGTGAGTCAGGTGAGTCCTGAGCAAAACTAACACTGGGTCTCGAGTTGAGCTGGGTGTAGCGTTGCAAAGTTGGACCAACACGAGACAATTCATCTTCGATGCCTTCTAGTGAGTCCTGCTGGGTGGAGAGAAAATATATGTGGAACACAAATGCATGTGCTTAACCTCTGCAATTTAAAATAATTTCACAAAACCTGTTTTTACCTTTTTTTCTTGTTTTATTGCTTTTATTACTATTCTTTGCTCTCACTTTTGTATAATGTTGTCTTCTTGCTTCTAATTATCAATTAATTTATTTATATTGACATTTCCAATTTTTGTGTTTATGTGGGTATTTATATATATTTGTGAGAACCCAAACCATGGGAAGAAAGGTCATTTAGGGGACATTTTGGCTTTTCCTTATTTTGTGTCATTTGGTCTTAGGTTTAGGGGGAAGATTAAGTACATAACATAACTTAAACATAACTACTAGTAGTAGTTATGTTTAAGGTTAGAGTGCATCTCTGGAAAATTAATGTAAGTTAATTTAATGTCCTCTGAAGTCATGGAAACAGACTCTGTGTGTGTGCACTCACATTGCCAGAGCAGTCCTCTATGTCTGCAGCGGAGTGCAGCTGCTGGATGTCTGAGTAAAGTTGCAGCAGTTTCATTTGTGAAGAGCAGAGCTGGAGAAGTTCTGCACCCACTTCCTCTGGGTCTGTCATACAGAAATACACCACTATAAATAAGTGTGATATAAGTGTGACATGTAAACTAAGGTAAGAACTTCCTCCCAAAAAAATCCAAACAAACAAAAAAAAACACATTTGAGGCATTAAGCTGAGAAAATAATTTGACAACAAAGACTGATACATTTTAATATTACTTGTTTTAAAAATGCATTATTATTTATCTAGTGGTGTTCTGGTACTTACCATGTTGCTTCAGATTATCATATAAGCAGCGTGTGATGTTAGTGAGACAAGAAACTGGAGCATTTTTATTTGACAGCAGAGAATCTAGGGCCTAAAAGAAAATGCATAAGTTGCAGTTACAATACTGACGGATGACCATGTTATGCACATCCATTAGTGTGTGATGGTGTTTGTACTGATGTTTAATCTCACCTGCTTCTTGATGGCAGGGTGTTTGATATCCAGCAGCACACTTTTGACTTCGTTCTCAAAAATATCTATTTAGAAATGAAGAGTAAAGACACAGAGGAGAAAATAAATATAAAGTTCTCTCATATAACACATAGAATAGAATGTTTTTGTTTCCACCTAGCTTTCACTACTGCATCTCTTACCAGGTTCCACCTCTCTGCTCCTCAGTATAGTGGTCAGTCTCTTTAACAGGTGCATATCTTTGGCTCGTTCACTCTTCTTGTCGCTGAAATGTTCCAGATAAAGAAAGATGTAATTTAGGTCTTTACTATAACTTAATTTATATCTTTAGTGTGTATGCAATGGGTGAGGTATACTACAGATTGTGCTAGTATTGCCATTTCTACATACTGCAACCAAAATCTAATAGCAATGCAAAAATGCAGGTCTCAGTATAAAAACATATCCTCAACCCACCTTTTGTCCTTCTGTAAGGTGCATTAAAAGTGCATTTTTTTCTGTCTGTGTACCAACCTAAGGGCCAGGTGAAAGGGAATGTTCACAGTCCTCATTGCTCCTGTGATGGGATCCAGCAAACACACCTGCTGGGTGTGAAGCTGCCAGCCCTGACTTGTCACACTGTTCACCCCCATCAGACGGTAGCCGGCATACAGCAACCTGGAAGAGCACACACACAAGCACACACACACACACATAGTAAGAATATGAATAATGTTTGTAATTTTTCTGACACTAAGAACTCTAATAAATGTAAGAAAAAAACTCCCCGTACCTGCAGTGTTTACCCACAGTGAAAGCTCCAACTCGAGGCCCCTGCTGCATTCCCCACACCTCCAGAATCCCCCTGCGGGGGGCATAGATAATAAGGAAGAGAGCATGTCTTCTGGGGAGGGAAGCAGAGGGGGAGAAGTCCCGATCACTTCGCTCCTCTGGAACCTGCAGCCAACCAAGCTGTGCGTCTCTGTAACCTACAAGGAGAATAAATGAATGACTTTAATTTATTTATTGTAATAACTTGAAACTTAGTTCTATTGCATATTATAAGGAAAAAATACTTTGAAAAAACTGAATTGACCCAGGGATAATGAGCCTGACTGGTAAATCAAGTTGCTGTTCCTGGTTATTGGATCTACTAAATACTCAGTAATTTTATCAAATTGGTGATACATCTCAACCCAAATGTTTCATTTTCTCACATAATGCAGATATAAAACAAATAAAAGAATTTTTTTTTTTTTTTAGTGCAGCTCCATGCTAAACCTAGAAATTAATTGCTAAAAACTCTATATTATCTCTTTTTTCAACCCCTGTTCCTTTCACTCTATGTTTCCCTTACCTTTCCACATGCGAATAGCGATGCCCCTGGCCAGGTCCAGCAGTGTGACTCGACCAAAGTCATCTGTCACTCCAGCCATTGTGTTGCAGGGAGAAAGACAGATGGACTCTCCATGGCGACGAGAGTCTGGGAGACCAAATCTGAAACAGAGAGGTTGGGTTTCATTGGAAGGACAAGGGAAGGGCATCAGTAAGTTTAAAATTGCCACATCAAGCTTCATACCAATAACATGACAGGTGAATTTATGACCAGAAATCGGGAGTGATACCTGATTCCTAAAGGCGTTGCAGGCTCCACCTTGGGCTTCTGTTTCTGAGGCGCCTCCTCTTCATGCTTATTTTTGTTCCAACCTAACCACCCGCTGAAACAGAGAACGACAAAGACAGTGAACAACAGACATTTAAGAAGAGTCCAGATAAAAAAAGAACATACTAAGGAGAGTATATAAAAGATAATAAATGTGAAGAAAGCAAGTTAGAGGGGTCTCAAGGTAGGATAAAAGCAAACATGCTCCTTGTATGGATTACATTGGCACAGAGAAGAGAAGAGGCTTTAAATCAGATTATTGATTCGGCTGCTTTATGCTGTTAAGCAACAGAAGACACAACAGTGCAGCAGTCAGTCCTAAGAAGTGTGTGTACATACACAAGCACATAGAAGCCAGTAAACACTGATGCTATTGCTCATCAGTTAAGCCTTAACAAGTTTTCTATTACTGGCCTTTATGGGAGTAGGACTATGTCTCAGAAAAGTGTTTATCTTACTCTCACACAAGGACAGGTGAACAACAACATACCTAGCAGCACTGAAGAGGGCTGAGGTGAGTTTACTGGCCACAGCCAGAGCTACATGAGATAGAAGAGGCTGGGAGCTTCCCTGTGAACAGATGCAACAAAGAGACACATTAATGTCTCTTTGTATGTCATGTTTTCTAAGTAATGACTGTCTCACCCCACACATACACACTCACCTCTACAGCATAATAAAAGCCTGTGTAAGGTCCTCCTCCCACAGTGACATACTGGCTCATGGCTGGGGGGCTACCCTTGACTGATGCATTAAATCCACCGAGTACAGATGCATTCTTCATCTGGTCGAACACACACAGCGTCATAATGCCTGACAGGAGGAGTGGACAAACAGACCAGGGTTAGAAAGCGAAAATGAAACATCAATCCTATTTGTAGTGTCTCTAGGACAGTTTTGCTGAAAATACTGTGAATCTTTTGCAGTTAAATATGCTTTAATGCCATTTGTCATCTCACATAATGGCATGGTTTATGGTGGAGTCATAAATCAAGAGGAGGCTAATCCATCACTGCCAATCAATCTCTAACTCTAACTCTCTCTCTAACTCTATGCACTGTATGTTAATAACAAAAATGTCTTCCGTTTTAGAAAAAGCATCTTACCCACACTACTGTGGTCCACAATGGTATCCATGTCCTGCAGACCCCACTTCTTGTAGGCCAGGGGAGGAGGCTGGATCACATCACTTCCTGCTGCTGCAGCTAGGTGAAAGAGGATGAAAAGAAAACTTGACGATAAGAGAAAAAAGTATAAAAAAAATGTAATAATTCTGAAAATCCATTATGTATTGCTTTCAGCAAGCAGACTAATTTTGCATTAAGCTTAACTAAAACTTGGGATAATGTTGTTTAATTGGGTCGAAAAAGCATTAAATGGGTAGGGTATACATTCCCAGAGAACAATTAACACTGCTAATTTTAAGCTTGGATACCAGTGGTAAAGGCTGGATAAGAGTGTCTACTGTAAGTGTGATTGTATCAGGACAGTTTAAGTCTGTATGCACGTCTCCCTGATACCTGAATCTCAATCCAGTCAGTCACTAAACAAAAAATAATTTACAATAACATAATGAAACAATACCATTAAATTGAAAATGACACACCTGCAACTCTGGAACTAAGATTGACACACAAATATTTTTACATTAATACACACTGGTTTAAGCACACACTCACTCACACATTACCTCTTGCCACCTGGTTCCTACAGGCACGCAGGGACTGAAAGAGGCTGAAGCCATCAATGGTGACCAAAGCAGCAGGGTAGAGGATGCTCAACTCCTCATGCTGTGGTGGAATAAATATCAACAAACATTCATTCTTTAAAACAGAAAATGGGATGAAAGCTTCAGAAAAATATAGTATGAAAGTTGAATAGTTTATCATACACAACTGAAGAATTCATCTCCATAGCCACACACAATCATACAGAATTTAAGGTTATTCACTGTTGTTTTGATTACATGAGACTATTTAATATTAATTAAGATTCTCATGTCTGTGTGGTAAATGTCAAGCCTGCTTTTCCTAGCTTTTCTTTCTTCTCTGCTTTTCTTTAGCATGACGCCCAGGAGTAGAAGGCTAACATATTCCCGGTACATGTCCAAAGATGTCAAAACCTATAAAAGGTCACTTATTAACATGTTACATCACAATTATTTTATTCAGTTCCGAAAGAAGAGCACATGATGATAAGAATATTATTTGAATTATCGAGCAGATAACGTCAGACCAAATAGATGCATGTTGTTTGCCTTTGCTGTCTTGTTCTTTGTCTGAAGAAGGTTGTGTAACATTTGTGGGGACGCTTCCTGTGTAATAATTTATCTTGTCCTGCCCTGCACCTTGTGTTTGGATGTGTTTGGGTGTGCATTCTAATAGACACTTCTTGTAAAATATGTGCTTGTATTAAAATTATAAAATGTAAAGTTCAGACCATTTCAAGTGACAGACTTCCAAGCAGCTGCTACACTGTGCTAAGCTACGCTAACCTACGGTTACTTCATTTACTGTACATTTTATTAAATATCCAACTATTCAATCAGAGTGCGCGATATGGGCAAAAAACTATATCTCAATATTTTCTGGGATATATTGGGATATATATATATACACTGACGATAAAAAAAATTATTTCACTTGTTTAGATCATTAATTGTTGCTTAGAGATTATATCACTGGACACAATGTTTCAGGAAAACAACTTATTTTCTTTTAACTTTAGTATAAAAGTAAAAACTCAAAGACTTCTAACTGAATTACAGTTACATAAAACTCTGGGTAAACATTCAAACACTCTGCTGTTAAGCTCAATTGTGCAGCATAGAGGCAACAACAAATAGTAAAACAATTTCAGAGACTTAGTTGTGTGAGCTGGTGTTTGCGTGGGCTGGAATTTATTAACATAACTACACACCGATAACCAGTGTGGCAGGGAGGGTGAAAACAAGAGGTCATGTGATCACATAGGCCTACAAGTGGTCATGTGACACTGAATCCTGTTCACCACTGCAGCAAGGAGAGCTTCTACTGTGCACATTCAGCAAATGTCTGGAGTTTCAGTGTGTGACTCATTGGTTAACCCTAACCCCAAAAATGTCAATTTGCATATCTTAAAACAACAATCACGATATTATCTTAGATGATATATCTTGCCCACCTCTACTATTCACTTATATTTAAAAACAATTTCGATGTCAGAGTCAGGTGTTATAATTACCTGCTCCGATACGCCAGGATGACGAGGAATCTCATATGTGCGACACTTCAGCCTCAGCACTGGGTCCTCATGCAGCAGCTGGGCCAGGAGCAGAACCCCATTCTGATGACATATAATCAGTTTTACTATACTGAATAGTAAAAAAAAATTTACTTTCATAACAGCATAACACAAAAAAGGTTGAGAGGTATATAGGTATAAGATTGTCGTGATGATTGATAAGGTACCTCTGTGTAGAAGCGGACATAACCAGATGTGAAACCAACGACGACACATGTCCAATCAGGCCGTCCTGTGGAGCTCCTAGAAACGCAGACACAAACATTCACAGTTATAATAAATCATAATATTGCATGCAAATATTTCAAAGTTCCATGGATATCTGTCACTCACATAAGTAATGCCTACCTCTTTTGGCTTGCCAGAGGGATACAGATGAGGCTGCTCACACACTCTCTGAGGAGAAAGCATACACACACTAAGGTGTAATGTATTATCTGCATCACTCAGTTCAGCTCCCTATTGTTAAAAATACTGCATTCATGTATTAACTAATATTCTACTTACTACCCACTTACACTTTATTAAATTCAATGAGAAAGTGTACCCAAACTTTTGACCGGTAGTGCATGTTGTGATTCTATCTGTAGTTTGCAATACTTATTCCTGCCTTCTTAGCTATACTCTTTTCCGTACCCTATTTACTTTATATATAAGCTGAGTTTACTCTCACCCTTCTTCAGTACTGAGAGTGCCAGTCCAAGACACAGCCAGAGTCATCTCCTCTTTGCCATTGTCATCTGTGCGCCACTTTGCTGTAAGAAGATAATAAACATTGTTTACTTAAGCTTTAATTTACTAGGATGTCACATAGAGATTCAAATCTCTTTCACAAATCTGCATGTCTGCATCTGTATTTGTTACCTCTTTAGGACGTTATCCTACGAGGAATAGCTGCACAAACCTATGTGTATGCGTCTGGGTATGTGTGTGTGAGATAGACCTGAGAGAAAAACAGCTTTTTGTTCACGGGCCACCACTAGCAGATCAGAACAGGGCGACAGTGACACAACACAGTCCTGCAACCAGGGTCCAGTCTGCCCTGTGGTCCCCTCCTCCACCTGAAACCAGTTAGGAGTTCGGTATTTAATATTGGTAAATTTTAGTATGATTTAACTACTGAAGTAGTTAGAAAGGTTTGAACAAATTAAACTATTTACAACTTAGTTTGTATTGTTTAAACAAACGATAATGGGTCACATGGGAACAACACAAAACTGCATAATCAAATGGCACCTGTTGCTAAACAGCATAGCCTGACAATCTGAACTTGAGAAAACTGTATGAAATATGGTGCAAAAGACAAAGACAGACCGTTGTGGTTGAAGCAGCTTCCTCCTCCTTGTCACCACTATCCCATGCAGACTCCCAGTCAGATGTGTCCCAAGTCAGCTGATCATCTGTTGTGGAAAAAATTAACAAAGGGAGAGAGTCAGGCTGGTGTTTCTTCAGTGGTCTGTCGCCCTACATCCATAATCTGTAATTTATTACAAAAGAGGCTACTAACGTTATTAACACCTCTGATCGAGCAAAAAAACAATACTGGAAAGGTTATGTAACACAAAAATGTAAACCATATGAAGAAACAAGAAAGAAAACAGGAGCAGAGTGGCTGATGCAGGTGATGCTGGACCTAAAAATACTCAAGAGTGGGTGGAAGACAGACAAGGGGAAAAAAGGAGCAAAATCAAGAACTAAGACTGTTGCTATGGATATTTATGATGTATAAACCTTGGTACATTATGAGTGGGGGTTACCGTCACTGTGCCAAAAGAATGAAGTGATGACACATTCTGTAGGCCTACATGTAGTCAGTCTGAATGATGTGTGTGTGTGTACCCTATGAGCGTAGATCTGTATTATGTTCAGGGGTCTCATGTGGGATGACTCAAAGCAAAAAGGGCTGGCAGATTTTTTCCCCATCATGGTGTTGTAGAGGACAGTCCCACTATCCACACTACAAGGCCTTACTACTGAATAATTAATAATACAGTCTGATCACCACAAACCTCTGTACATTATACAGTATATACTGTATTGTATAAGATGTATATCAGCTATGTGTCAGATAAGCTGGAGTTTTTGTCATAAATAATATAAATAAGTGCTAGGAATAACTGATACCTGTCATCATGATTGCCAGGTGCATGGTTTTACCACAGAGTAGGACAAATTTGAATTGTTATTTCTTTGTTATCAGGTTAAGGATACTTGCTTTGCATACATGACCCAAAACAAGTGGAAGTGAAATGGATGTTTATGGATGAAGTTCAATGAGTTAAGTGATAAGATTTGGATTCAGCCCTCTACACAATGAACAGGTAGTTGAAGAAATTTAAATTAAATATATACATGGCCATTTGCTTCACTAATTGTTTATGTATACACATTAAGCGTAAAAATTAAATACCTGAATTCAACTGATACACCTTACATTAATTCACAGGCCCGTTTAAGGGTGTGGCTCATCTTTGTACTGTAAATGCATGTAACGTAAGTAAATAAAACAGGGATGAGAAAGCAAAAAAAAAAAAAAAAATTACATTTAAAAAAAAAAGCTTTATCCTCACAGCCACAGAAATAAATTTTACTTATTACAATACACTGTGTCTTATTATATGAGGCTACTTCAGGACTTAAATGCCTAATGTAAAACTTTTAATGCTTGCACAATTTATGTTTTTGGTCTGTCTCTGTAGATGTTTTAAAACAATTACACTAATGCTGTTGGATCTTTATTACTTTATTTTTGTGAGTACAATTGGGGAGGCCAATGGCCAATGGCTAAGTTTTGTCATACAAACGTGGCAACCCTGCCTGAAAATTATGTTTCGCTATCCCATCAAGCCATTTGCAATGATATTACTTAGTTATATGCATAAACCAAGGGTTAACAATCGCTCCAAGTACATTGGTATAATGAGTTTTTAAGTAGTTTGCAGAGGTAACGGTCTGAAGTTTTGTGACTTGGCATTCAGCAATATGCTAATGCTTTGTCCACCAAGCCTTCGTACCTGTGTCGTTCTTGTCCACAGGCTCAGTTGTTTGCCTCTGGAACAAGTAGTCCCGGACTGTTCTGAGCTCCTGAAGCCGACAAAACTCCAACAAGCTGCAGGACATCGCTCTACTGACCCGTCAGGACCAAGGCACACAGTGAAAAAGCCAGGCAGCCTGCTTGCTAACAACCCAGTTGATGATATACGTAGCTAATGAAATAGGTTTGTAAATCCTCCTATCGTATTTACTCTGTGACAGCTAATTTACAAAGACAAAATCACTCACGTGTCTCCAACAGTTGCCAAAAGGAATATCAACACAAATCAGGTAATTTTATTTCCCCTAAAATTCGCAATTCCCACCCGAGCCCTGATGTACTGATGACACATCCATCGTTAGCATAAAAACACTTGTTTACTTCCGGGTTAAAGCTAAGTCAGCTGTTTCAAAATAAAAGCAGCACATGTGTATGTACCAATGCATTTGTTTACAAACACCTCAAATATAATAACATAACAATATCGACATCAGTCAGTATATAAATCTCACATTTATTTGTTACTTAAGAAATATTGGTGATTGTTATGCTGCAAGTATGTGTTTGTTACACTAGATGGCGGTAGAGAACAATTCTTTTTTTTTTAGATGGACTACTTGAGCTTATGTCATTTTTACCTCCAAGTTTTTTCCCTCACCTCTACTCACCTTCAGTTCATACAGTACTTCTCACACTGTACCAGAACACTATGATATGTTTTTATCATTGTAGTATAATCTATAACTCACACTCCAAACACATTAATCAACGCAGATTACATTCATACTGTGGTTGGTGCGTTGTGAACATTTGGAATGTGATCATCTTATTTGTTTGACATTCTTTCTGGCTTTTGATAATTTGTATTGTGGGACTAATAAAGGTTTGCAGTATAATTTGTTGTGAAGTGGAATACAACAAATAGTTGAATTAAATATTGCATGAATGCAATAATGTAGGTTATGAAATAGTTACTGGTTTTCATACACTTTTCACACATAAGTACTATATAGATCAATGTGTCCCACACTTGAGGACTTGTGAAGAGCATGACATAATGACTTTACATACTGGGTTGACTTCTAAATTAAGATCAGATACCCACTAGAGCTATGGTTCTCTAACTGTGGTATGTGTACCACCAGTGGTACGTGAGCTTCTTCTGGTGGTACTTGGAAGA
The DNA here is from genome assembly GCA_016785285.1 of Brachirus orientalis. NCBI lineage: Eukaryota > Metazoa > Chordata > Actinopteri > Pleuronectiformes > Soleidae > Brachirus > Brachirus orientalis. The sequence continues at coordinate 1,511,912 of JAFBJR010000100.1, forward strand.
AAATCAGAAATACTGTTCTACTGTATATACCAGGGTATGTGATCAGAGTGGAGCAAAGTAATTTTGACCGGATTGCGTAGAAAATTAAACAAATTACATGATAATAATAATAATAAATTATGATTATGTGTATTTTAACATTGGTGATTGTGGTGTTACTTCAAAAGCTCAATAATGTCTCAGGTGGTAATATAAAGGTTCTCAGAGACATAACAAAATTGTATTTATTGATATTTGTAATCTTTTGACCGCAGATAAAGAATCATATAAGTGGAGTCAGTGTTATTACTGTCATTGCTCTGTGAACAAACTGTAAACCCGTGGTCAACATGACTAACTATCAATGGCATTGTTCAACACAGTTGTGTCTTTTCCCCATCCTTTCCTACACACTCTTTAAAAAGCAATGGGCATTTTGCCAGTGAACTTCCTGCTTGTTTGCTAACAATTCCACTACGCTCTCACATTCAAAACACAGATGAAGTTACAGTGTAGTGCGTGCACTCATATTCAAAAATACAAACTCACCTTTGGGGGTTGCCCAAAAGTTTCCGGGCCGGAAAGCCGGACACAGAAACTCAGGAAACAATTGGGTGTCAGAGAGGTCCTTGGGTCTGTCTCAGTCACATTTCCTCATCCTAGGCCGTTTCTTATTGAACTGTTGTTGCGTTGACTGTTTCACAGGCCACAGAAACAACTCTCCATCTGGTTCCCCCTCTTCCTTTGTTGACAAGGGGCTGGCATCATTCGGTCCCAGGATGGACGTGTTGTTGATACACAAAGGGAGATGGCAGTGATATATTCATGCACACTGTGTTAGTGTTAGTCACCACGATGGCCAGTAAAGAGAACAAGTGAGTGATGTGTAGACGTCGCATATCCTTGAGACGCATAGTATGTCGGAATTAGAATAAATAACTTTGTGAAAAGATCTCGGTGTGAATTTTACTGCCATGCAGGACACAGTAAATGAGGAGTGTGTTTGCCAACCTGCATTAAACACTGACTTGCTGTGATTTCATCGCAAGTACTCTACATTTGGGTCACAAACTTGGGGGGGGGGTAGTGCAGTGTGAAATAGGGAGGCCAGTGTCTGGAGTACTTACATAATCTGACTCCCTAACATGAATTATGCTCACACACGCCCACACAGTCCAGAATCCGACAGGTCACCAGGAGTGCAAATGTTTGAATTCCTGTCCTGATTTTACCTAACAAAGAAATTAGAGAGTATAAGACATTAAGATTCATGAGCCAAAAAGTTTAAAAATATGTACATGTACTGTATATCAAAGGCAATTTTTCTTTCACATTAAAAGTTAAGATACACTATATGAACTTAGATTCTTAAGGGTCAATGTGTTATGTTAGTAAAAATTTTAGCAACTCATCACTTATCAGTTCTGTGTTTTAAAAGCAATAGAAAGAAAAAAGCCCTTTCTGCAGTTTGCTGAGATTGTGGGCAGTTAATAGTCACCCAAAAGCAAAAGTAACTAAATTAAGTTCTAGAGGTCACTTCCTCAAAATTTCATCTTGTGAATTCTTGGAAATGAAAAAAGTCCCAGTGTCAGCCTATGTGTGCGAAGATACAACAGAAATGTCTTCTTTCTTTTTGTGATAACCTTGTATTGCTTTATGTCATATTAAGTACAAGAATCATTGTTAATACAATGATCAACAGAAGAAAATAAATCAAGTCTAAAGTACTTGTAGTGTATGTAAATAAACTATATATATAATATGTATATAAAGCAAAGAAATCCAATTAAAAACAATTCAGAAATTCATTATAAAATAATAAACCTTTCCTAAAAAAAAGAGTGCATTTGAAAGTCTTATATGACTTCATGACTAACTTAAAGACAATAATATAGATGCAAAGATCAAACAGTCTTAAACGTGTTGAGTCTTTCACGACAGATGGAATCTTTTATCCGAATGTTGCAGCACAATTTTCTCAACTTTGAAAGTGTTAAATTGTCAGCAGTGTGTGTGGTTTTTGGTGCAAGTCTCCAGATCCTATCAATCAACAAAAGAACAGGAGGCATTTTATCTCAGAGGAGCAAAGGTCTACAGATCCCTTGTTGTCATCTTGTAAAATCTGTGCAGAGTTGTCTCGTCTGCAGTAGTTAAAACGTGTCACGGGTGCAGTTAAAGTGAAGGTGGCAGACTCTCGGATCCTCTTTTATAAGTAGACATTTCAAAATGATAATGTGGGCATTCAAGGCCAGCTGACCGACACTCACCATAGAGGGGGACTAGTCAAAGAGCATATTGCAGATTTTTGTTTTTTTTGATGACAAAAAGGACATTCATGTGGTAATATGTCTTTAATGGCACGTGACTAACCTCACATGGCACCTTGTCCACTGTTTACTGTGATGTTTGGCACATGGCACCTCATGTTAGTCATAGAAACTAATCCATGCTGGAGGAACACTTTATGATTGCTTCAAAGTTCAGTAGAGATGAGCTGCAGAGTGCTTTCCCCTTTTTTTATACCAGACTGGACTGACTTGTTGTGGTTTTACAGTTGTTGAAGACACATGTTATGGGCAATTAAAACTTTCAGAGGAATATCATGTGCCATAATGAATAAGGGTACAACAATAGCCCCAAAAGGCTAAACTCAGCATTTGAAATCCTGAAAGAACCCTAAAACCTCAAAACGTCCTATTCTAGCAGTGATACTCATGATTAGTCCGACTTGAAAAATATTCTGAATTGGTGTTCTTCTCTCTGTGCTTTTGACAACGGTTGGTAAAGGTGGTGCCACGTAAGGGGTTAGGTGTCAGAATCTTGGTGGGTTGTTTGCATGTGTTTCCAAGCTTCAAATCTGATGAAAACACGCTTATGCAGTCTGGATTAAGCAGAGTTAGAGAATAATATGTCAGGTTTAAATGTGATATCTGATTTTTCCAAAGTAGTTTAAAAAATGTCATGTAATTTAACAGAAGTATTTACTGGAGAGATTTGTCCTATTCAAATCACTTCAGGTTCTGTTTAACATGAATCATGATATCATACTAGAATAGCCACATGAGATTCTGAAGAAAATAACTTTCATTTGGTAGAATTAGAGGTCGAGTGTGTAAGAATTAAAGACATTTAATGTTAAGGCTGTAGACTGTAGCAAACAGGACTTCTCTGCTCACTCCTCCCTTTCCTATACACTTCAGATAACTCTGGTGGCCATTGCATAACCAGAAAGGATGTCATTTGCTCAGCTTCTATTTCAAAACACAAACTGCACGATCTGGCTGGCTCCATAAAGCAAAGTACATATAAATGGCTTACTGTAAGGCTACAAAAAATCAAATTATTTTTATTTTAAAGCAATTATACACCTATACAAATATTCACTTTCTGCCAAGGAAATGTTACATACTGAGTCCTTTGAACAACACTGGACTCAATGGTCATAGTAAAATTTACATGAAGGATCAGACTTTGGAGTGAGGGACTTGAAGATATAAATGAGGTTTGATTTATGTCGCGCATGGAATCCCACAGAAACAGGAGACATTCTGTTTCCACCAGGCTCAGCAGATTTTCAGAGCGAGTTCTGTTTTTAGTCTGGTTCAGTAACCATCATCAGTTTAGAGCTCAACAATGAACATTCATAAGGGCAAAGTCCCATAACGCCTCCCATTCCAGTGAAACATTAATGGTAGAAGTTTAATTAGGAATATTTCTGTTTCCAAAGTTGTGTTGAACATGCTACCAGACAGAGAGGCAGGATCACCACTTACTGTATGTGTTAGAGGCAAATTAAGTGAATTGAAATGAATTCATCTACTTGAAGCAGTTTAATTTTAGCCTGTGCCACAATCAGCTGACTGGTGTGCACAGGCCAATCTCCACTTTTTTTCTTTTTTGCTGATTAGTTAAGTGTCAGCAACCTGACTCCAAGCTCACTAAAACCTACCTGTAGTGTATAGCCTACAGATTATTACTTATTTTATTTCAGTTGCTTTTAGTATGTACAGTTTTGTCAGCTCTTTGCTCCTTTCACCGTGTTTGCCTTAAAGTATGACCTTGAAGTGTCTGTTAATGTGTGCGCACAACGACTTATACCAAGCGGCACATCACTATGACAACAAAGTTACTGTGCAAACTACATGAGGATTGTAGTTTCAGAAGGTATTTTTGATACGCTACACATACATGAATTCACGGCTTTCTCTTCCACATGAGGGTGGCTGGAGCCAATTCCAGTTGAGACAAGGATAAAGACAGGTACACCCCAGACAGGTTGACAGTCCATTGCAGGCCTAACATACAGAAACAAACAACCTTTCACTTTCACATTCCCAACTATGGGCACTTAAGGGTGTTCACTTAACCTATGCATGTTTTCGGACTGTGGGAGGAAACCTGAGAACCAGAGAAAAGCCATGAACCCACCGGGAGAACATGCAAACTCTGAATCCGGGTCTTCTTGCTACAAGGCAACAGTGCTCGCCACTACTGCGCCATGTGACTCTGCTACACATGCATAATTATTGACAATAATAGATACAAATAATAAAACTGACTGTGCAATAAGTTCCAAAACGACATACTTATGGCTAGAAGTGAGCCTAAATCTTTCATAAGCTGACTTGCTGTTGCATGTCATTTTTATTTTTCCACTTTAGTGTAGATGGTCACTTTATGGTAAACTATTTTATTAACATGCCTGAAACTACTCCAAAATGTGATCTGGTCCAGTGTTGTTCTTCCAGAATGTCATTTGTCCTATGAAGGTGAGAAAACTTTTGTAAAAACTTAACACACAACACAAACTGACGAACTCCCAGAAAAATGGCCAAAACAGATGCAGCAGAGGCCAATCTCTTGACCTTTAGTCCCAATGGGTCAAACTCCAAAAATACTGGATCATACTTTCTCATAACATGTCTCCAGTGCACCTTCCGCTGAGCTGCACACCACAATCATGCTGATATACAGATGTTAGTAGCTTTTTTGTTGCCCATGGTCTTTTTACTCAGGCTCTCATTTTAAGTCAAAAGACCAACCTGAGACAACAGGGTTCACTTGTCAAACTATTTGACATCTGTGACATCAATGCAACGAACGCAAAAACTTGTTTTATTCAACGTTTATTTTTCATGGAATATACAGTTTTGTTAATTAAAATACAAACATTGACAAAAAGGAATAATTTAAATCATAAAAAAAACTACATACATAATAAACTACAATACAACTATAATGGAGTTTTATTTTTGTTTTTTTTACACAATGGAGCAACATTTACAAACTATACAAACAGACAATGGGTTAACCAGCCTAACCTGTTTTTAGATAGTGATCTGGAGACAGGTTTAAAGTTTAAAGTACCACAGCTGCACCACAATGCAGCACTAAGATGTCCAGAAAAAAAATGTGAAAATGAGGGGATAGTTTGAATACTTACAAAGGTAATGTCCCTATGGTGAACACAGGAGTAGAAGGGAAAGAACAACACCCAGTGTGAACGATAACGCCTTTTCAGTGATTTACTACAAAGCACATTCCACAGATGTTTCATCATACTAAGTATCCTCTCTGCTTTGCAGTGGATTTAGGACATTTTCTTTTATGAGCAGTCACCCATAAGGCTTAGGAGTCAGGATAGTGTGGCCCATGGCTTTAATTGACGTATAGTTTAACATTACTTAACCTGGCATGAATGAGAGGGCTTGTTTGAAATGCAACGCGTCCCTTTGTGACACAACCTCACTGCCATTTTTTGCCACTCGGAATAACACTGTTTTAAGTTTTTGTGTGCAAGTTTTACATGTGCAAATGGCAGTGAGTTAGCAGGGTAGCTATGGGCTCTTACAAAAGAATGAAACACAACAGACATTATACTCTGGTCTCTCAAGAGTACAGCTGTATTCACATGGAACAAAAGGAAACACTATACAAAAATTTGAGAGCACCAATACTGCAGCGCGAGTCTCATGACAGAATAGCACGTCAAAGAGAGCATTGATCTGTTACAAGTTAACCTTGGCTGCTTGTCACAAGCCATACTTCAGTCATTCATGCCAGTGTGAGCCTCCAAAGACAAACAAGTAGCAAGGCCATGTCCTGAACTGAGCTGTATCTGTGGCTACCGATGGGCCTCCAGCCAACATTTACATGGCAAATACAATGAAATGTATTTGCCATGTAAATGTATTTCAGTTTTTCCCATTCAGTGTTGTCATGGCAGAAGGCAGAGGATTGACATTTGACACAGTGAAATAAACATTGACAGAGTTTTATAGTGTATTCTGAATGTGTACATATACAGTATATGTCCCAATGACAGGATCACTTGCAAAGCTGACTTTACAGAAATTTGAAAAGCATGGAAAAGGAGTACACACCGTGTCACTTCCAGATAATTCAAATTATGCAGAAAATGTTTCTCTATTCAAGAATTTAATTTCATTTTTTTTTAAAGTCTACTCTCACTTGGTTCCACATTGGACTTTTATGCTGTCTGTGCATCAGTGATGACCTCTAGTGCAGTCATGAACACTTTGCATACAGTTAAAAAAAAGAGAAAGGAATGAACATAAAGATACAAGTTATAAAAGGACTTCACAAAATAAACAAATTAAATACCAGAGGCCCACAACCCTTTCTTTAATTACGTTTTCTTCAAGGACAAACATTTGGCTCAGGTTTTAAAAAGACAGTCTGCAATGGAGTGGACTCAAAATTGTCCTCATTTGGTGTAATTGTGCAATTGGGAGACATATTTACCCCTTTTTAATTTAAATAAAAAGCTACTATGTCCTTTATTTCAATAAATACTATTAAAGCACCAATATGGTGAATACATATGGAAGAAACTACATGAAATTAAAATCAGTTCCACATAATTCTTCATAAGCCCATGAGTTAAAAAAAAAACAAAAACAAAAAAAAAACTCAGTTCTTGATTCGGACATAATAAAATATGTAGCATATCATTTCCCAAACTGTATAGTTGACAGAAGGAGAGCAGATGTTGAATACTCATGGGGTTATTTATACGTCTTCCTTTAAAGTCCATTTTCACCAGGATGTTAGACTTCATTTGTTCAAGAGTTTACAGGAAGTTCTTTTTTTTTTTTAAATGAGAAAATGATCTTGTCGTTTCATGATCAGACCTGAAAAAAGTGCTCATCTGATCTTTCAAATGGTTCACATTAGAATTCCACTGACAACCAAGTCAGCAGCAGATGAAGATGTGTTGACTTATAGTTAAAGAATAAGAACTCAAGATTCTGTATTGTCTTCCTTTGCATATTCCTCTACAAGTTTCTCGTAGGAATGGCTGTGTTCTGAACTGTCAGTTGTGAACACAGACTCTTCAGATTCAGAGCTCTGCTCTTCCTTGGAACTCATTTCAATGTTTTCATCACATGTTGTAATAGACAGTTTGGCTTTGGAATCATCATCGTCATCGTCCTCCTCCAAGTTATTGCTGAGAAAGTTTTCCTCATCAATAAAAGTAATGTTTGCATTTTGGAATGTTAAGGGATGGTACTCTTTAGAGTCCCATGTCCTTCGACCACCTGGTCCACAGGCTCCCATTCCCTGTTTTTCAAGGTCGACGTCCTTATCAAGTTGGTTCTCATACATTTGGTCCTGATCTAGCTCTAGGTCACCCTCTACATGATCTTCTGTTAGCAGCAAACCATTGTCTGAGCCAAGGAGGTAATTCTTGGACTTTGAAAAAGCAACAGTGACACGGTCACTGAAACTGTATCGTCTCTTTTGGCGCGGTGAACGGTCCAGACTGAGGATGGTGTGTGTATTTAGTGTCAAAGCATCATTGCAACTCTTGGACCGACCATAATCTTTGGACTTGGCTGTGGTGTTGCTAGTGATCCCGTCATCTTTTTTGGTGCCAATCTGCTTTATCAAGTCATTGTAGCCTTCCTGCTTCTTGGACAGAAAGCTGAAGATGTTGACATCATTAGGAGTGGGTGGCAAACGGGGTGAGGCCTTGTGTGACTCTTTGTATTGTCGGAGCTCATCCAGAGACAGCTTGCGAAGCTTGCGGCGTTTCTTCAGTGCCTTGTGAGCTTCAATTACCATACGCACTTTCCAGTTGAAGAACAAAGAAAGCCAGGCCAAACCCAGATAAATCCAGACTTCTACAAAGTAACGGTACAGAGTTGGGTATTCTTTGTTTGGTTCCACACCTGCAGGACAGAGAAAATTATCAAACCTGACAGATAAAGTTCTTGTGAAAGTCAAGTGAGACATAAATGTCTTGCCTGCAATCATTTGAATGGGTCAATCAAAAGAGATTAATCATAATTACCCTCCCTTTTACAACTTAATGTGATTACAATTCATTCAGCATGACATGACAAATGATCAAGGTCATCAAGAGTGTACAGCTTTTACATGCTATGAAATACAGATTTTGTTGTTTATGTTTAATCTTACCTGCTACCAAATCTCCAAATCCAATTGTGGTCAAGGTGACAAAAGAGAAGTACAAGCCTTCAATGTATGTCCAACCCTCCTGGGACATAAATACAAAAGGTGGAAGTACTAAATGGACCAGCACACCCCAGAGGAGAAATATGGCTGTGCAGGTGAACTGAGCTTTTCTCTACAAAAAAAGAAAAAGGGAACCATTGTTTCAAGTGATGATTTTTTAAATACCTCGCAGACTTAAAAACAAGACATGAAAAAATAAAATCCCATGATGACGTACCAGTGAAAATCCTTTCTTTGTTAGATACTGGCCCAGGTGCTTGGCTCTGCCACCGAAGAACTTCCCAAGCTCACTGATCCAGGTAAGACACAAAGGCACGCCGAAGAGCCCATAAAAGATGCAAAATACACGTCCCGCTGATGTTTTGGGGGCAATGTTTCCATATCCTTTAAAATTAAATGAGAATAGACAATTTGTTTTTGCAGCATTTCAGTGGGCAAACACACCATGAAAATGTTCATTCATTAAAACGTACACTTTAGTCTTGCCCTCTATAAGCATGTTTAAGCAATTAACAGAAACATTTCTGAATATTATTTTCACTTAAACATTCAGAAAATATGTGACAAAAACAAAGATGTCACTGATGAACCTCCAAAACCTCCTTACCAATGGTAGTGATAACTGTGGCAGCAAAAATTACAGCATTTGGCCAGTTCCAGTTGTTGAAGGTCTTACTGCCAGTTATAGTGACCCCTTGACCTGCAGCATCAGACACCACCTAAGGAGAAGAAAAAAGAGCACAAGTGAGAGAAGGACATATTCAGTTTAAAATAAAATGACAAACAGAACATTATTAATTGACAGTTTTAAAAGAGTCTAATCTGGCTAAGCAAAAGGAAAACAGGAAGTTGGTTCTGAGCAAGTGCCATTTCTTTAACCACATCCTTCCTGCAATACGTTGATCATATCTCAACTAGTGCTGATGAGCTGAAACGGCACTTGCGGCACCCTGGAAAGTTGCCTCTAACCTGAGGGATAAGCAGTTCAACCACTGCTTACTTTGGTAGGGAAACAGGAAGGCAAGTGCTGCATCCCTAAACAGCTTCTTCATAAACAAAGCGATATGTAATTAAAAAGCACCAGGGGGTTGTTCAGTGGCTTCCCTCTTTTAGGTTTGTTTTCCTTTTCCAAGACCCAAACCTCCACTGAATGTGAACAACAATAATTAACAGTATCATGTTTTGTTTAAATGGCAGGCAATAGTTGTCTCCAACCAACCTTGAGGCATGGCATAGCCTACATCGAGTCACTCTTGCATTAAATTTTACTGTTAAAATCCAAATGGGGACAAAAAATAAAACTCACTCCTAACCCAATGTGTGCTTGAACAGCCACAACAGAAACTCGAGTGCCCCTCTTGGGTATTCCCAAACACTTGGCCATGTGTGCTGGGACAAAGCATTTCCCCCACACCAAAGTCATTCTTTCACCAAATGTGCTGGGAGGAGGGGAAATGTGCAGGGGTTGGCAAAATCCACATAAGCCCTAAAGTACTAGAAGATGCTTGGTTGTTTAATAATAACAGGTCTGTGACAGTTCTGCAGTGTAATTACCAGCACGAGGGGAGGCCATTCTTTTGTCTGCTGAAACATCATTCTTCCACTGGGGCTTCAGGATGACAGTAGTGACCAAGTTTGTGTTCAGACCATGACTAGAAATTAAAGAGGAAAAACCTCACTCGAGTGGATAACTGTGCTGCTTGTGCTTCTACAGTTGACAGTCCTCATGACAGTTCACTGCATCTGTAATGACTGCTGTATGGGGTAAACTTTATGGATAGATGTTTCAAGAAAAAAATAAATACTATTCAGTATTTACTCTGAACTATTCAGGGGATTCTTTGAACACCCCACCAGTTGCTTTGCTCAGGCTAAAATCCTGTTTGGCTTTAACTGCATGTCCCTTCTGACCTGATGAAGTCAACAGTGTTTAAGGGGCTACACTTTACCTTCACTGGAATGATACGCATCTGCTGAAAAGCTGCAAAAAAGAAAATCCAAAATGTCCATTTCCAGATTATACTGTTCTATCAGGAGTTGGACAATCGTGATATTTAGTAGGTGTCACCAGTTGTCCAATTAGATTCCATCATTCAACTGCAGGAGAATAAAGATATTAGGCTCAGTTGTAATTCAATTTAAGCTGCAGCCTCCTCATTGGTGAACATGTGCCTGATGTTTCTGTCTGCATACATTTTATATCTCACAGAGCAGAGGCTTGACATTCAAGTCATTTGATTTTTGTTAGTGGACATTCAATCTGATCTCATGACTTCTTCTCTGCAGTTTCCTCCCCTCCACCTCCCTCACATATTCCCCACAGCAACACAAAAACTGAGTTGAGCTTGTTTGTCTGTTTATGTTTATGCCCTGGAGCTTGTTTATGTTTTTATTCACATTTGACTGTGAGCACTGTAATTCTAAAAGGGCAGATTTGGATTAGATTTTTCTGGGGATGTTGATTTACAGCATAAGGAAGAAAGGATTCGATTTTGGTGGTGATCTGGAAAACCGAGTAGCTTTGGTGGCACTTTTTTTGCTCTCTGAATACTTTCTCTACTTCTGTAAATGTGTTTGTTTTGTACTGGTGAAAGAAGAATTTAAAAGGTCATTCAGTGTCCTGTGTGGCTTAAATGTTCTTGATCCTCACTCCACTTAGTCATATTTACCATAGATTTATGAACTTTTTTATTCTTTCATGAATGCAAACTTTTCTTTTTGCACTATTATTTTTCAGCCTTTATTTCCACTTAGTCCTTTTTTATGTCCATATTCAAACTGCACACATAACAGCTGGATGGAAACATACTTAGTGATTCATTAATTCCTCCATTGCAGCCAATGTGAAATCGGAACGCACCCCCTCCCACACCCTTTCAAAGTTATGACTTAAACAGTTTTAGATTTGTTTGCCATTTGGAGACCAGAAAAAGTGACAGTTTACTGTGCACCTTACTATAGCATTATGTGGGCAGCTTGCACGTGTTTGGTCGGTCTGCCTGATAAAAAGTGCTGAAGATTGAAACACAAAATGCTGACTCATAGGAATACGACAACACTGGACTGCACACTACAATATAGGAATGAGAAGGAAGGTGACCTTTACAGTAAGGCAAACGGTCAAAGTGAGACTATAGAGATTGTCATGTTAACAAATTTTTAAATATATTGTGACACAATTAAACCGACTTGATTTTAATCCACACGCACAAGAAAATAAACATCTAAGTGTGTCAAAGTGGGCCTTAACCAGATCGGGGGTAAATTGTTATTCTTGTTTTTTCACAAATCTGACCTCAGGACAATTGCACAAAAAAACCACATTAGTCAATGACTAAACATTTGGGTAATTCATAAAATATGGACCAGATTAAATAAACTGTCAAGAGCCACGAGACATCCATATTACTTTAGACCACGAGACATCCATATTTTTATATGTGTTTTTCTTGTTTATGTCAAATTTAGGTTGGGGAAAAAAAATGACCTAAACATAACCAGTTCCTCAGGTTTTGTTCTCCAAGAGGACTACTGGTCCTGACAAGGTCGGTGTTTATGCCACCGACTTAGATTCACAACTGCAAATTACTGTATTTTATGTCAGGATCATAAAATGTATATTATCAGTTATAGGTGTAAATTACAATAGTGGTGTGATGTCCAGGGCATGATTGGTGAATGCTGTCAACTGTACGTTGCAGTGAACAGAAGACAGGGTTTTTTAGACTGAAATGCACTGAAATCAGGAAATCCTCTGTAGATGCTGCATATGTTAAAATTGCTGTCTGTAAAAGTCACACTGAAGATTCTCCATGGATTCTCCTGCAAGCTCCCAAGTTTGATGGGTCAACTTAACATCCAAGTGTCCTGCTTCCTGCATGCTCAGGCCAGTTGCCACCCCCACACTGAGTTACTGCAGAACTTCTCCTGCTGTTGTGAAGGGATCTCACACAGAACCTTTCCTGCAGAGTTCATTCTATGTGAACAGAAAACTCCAAACCCAAAGCTCTGGACATTACCCAGAATTTGAAACGCAAGACCTTTGAAGACAATTGGAATTTGCCTGTTTTTGGGTCAGTCATATTCCAAAAAAAAATAAAATAAATAATAATAATAATAATTATATATATATATATATATAAAATAGTTCTGCACCAAAACTAGGAGTGTTCTTACATTTTATAAAATATGTTTTATGTAGTATTTCCATAAGCCAGCAAACATCAACAGGGGCTTTTACTGCGCCCTTTTACTTTTCTCGGGCTCTCTCTCTTGGATGCTATTCGTTATGTTGGCTTAGAGAATGTTATCGTTCATAATGTTTTTACCCCTGTTGTAAGTAGGTACATGATCTGCAGACATACAATAATGTAAACTTTTATCAAAGGTCATCAATTGTTACAAATGTACTTAAAATGTTGTGTCCTTACTATTTAAACTTATTCTTATGAGACAATATTTTCCTCCTTGGGGAGCCTTAGTGTGTCACCTCACATTTTGAAAAGCTATGCACCAAGGACGGGTGTGTTTGCATTTCTGCTCTCTGGGCATCAGTGTTGCCGTTTCCTAGAAAAACCCTTGGGTCTTTAGAAAAAGAAGCAGCAGTGCATTATATATGTCTACTGCTATAAAACACCAGAGAAGAAAAAGCGGTTCAGATTAACGGAAAAAGAAAAGGAGGCAATAATGCAACAGTATGGATGCAAACTTACTGCCATAAAACAGAAGATGAAACAGATAAACTAAGTAAAAGCATGATATGTATACATAATGTTGACTTCAACAATATGGTGCAGTTAAAAAAAAAAAAAAAAAAAAGCCACCCATAACATGTCACCCAAATCTCAAGATCAAAAACAAAGCCTGTCACATTCATAGAGTATGTGTCTACGTGTAGGAGGGAAAGTGTTACTAAACAGCTTGTCAGTCTGCCACTGTCACATTGTGATAACCAGACAACAGAAGAAACCCACAGTGACAAACTGCTAACAATAATCAGGTGGTCCAATATACCACCGCCCAGGTCCTTGGATTTTTCCACTTCTAGCATACAAACATTTACTCATGCAAATTATTGACGGACCTACAAACACTGAAGAATCTCAAACTTTTCCACATCATTAGGAATTGATTTCTGATATGAAGGGTTGGAAAAGCCATGTCCCAATATGTGACTGTGTACACTAATCACAGGTTCCAGCTCTCACTATGTTTGAACTTAGGAGGAGAGCATGCAAGACATGGAACATTTGGTAAATTCTGCGGGTGCCCTGTGTGTGATTTAACCCAAAGCATGAACCAAACATGTCTTGACAAATTAACCAAGTACAGACAATTGTAATTAAACAGATTTGGTAAAGACATAAAGGGGCGACCTATAAAACCCAGAGAAAGCAAAACAATCTTTATCTTGCATCTGGTTGACAGATGTAATATTTTTAACAGATTTGTGAGAGACTTTAAATCACACTGCATGAAACTGTGACGCTTTCTTCATTAAAGCCACGTGTTAATTTTCATGACTGTCAATTATTTGGTATTGTAAACTAGGTCAAGCTATTTAATAGTGTAGTGTCACTACACAGTACATGCAGTCATTTGGGGCTGAAGTAAATAAAGCTTTTTCTGTTTAGCTAATTAATCTAAACCTAATCGCATGACGTCAACACCCACTTTTACCTTCCAAAACTTAATTTTCCTCTTCTGTCACACTTGTCAAAAGAAGAAAGACCTAGCCATTTCAAAATGCCAGGCCCTACATCGCACACTTGTCCATGACTGAATTCACTTTACCCCGAAAACAGTGCACTACTTCATCCAATGGTGCTCTCATTCTGACCAGGGGCCACGTTTCCCCTTAAGCATGTGACAGCAGTGAGTTGACAAACAGTGTTTGTAAGCATCTTATTGGACTACACAAACGTGATCTTCAAGTCACGTGCCATGAAAAGAATCATGCGCACGGGTGAAATCCAGTAACACAAAAGTTCTCCAGTGAAGTCAAAAGGCAACAAAGAGCTGTACTGAGGAAAAGGCTAATTAGAAAAGGCATCATCGTTACAGTTTGACTTGTGATGGGTAATGCCTGACCCTAATATTTTGGCCTGAAAAACGTCAGGAGTCAGGTGTACATGATAAGTGATACGGCTCCTGTGTTGTCTAAATTTGATCTACTGCAATATATTTGGGAGGAGACCTGAATGCTTTTGCTTAATGTCATTAAAGACATTTGCAGAAGGCATATAAATGATAGTAAAAATAAGAAGAGGCCAATATGTTCATATCATTTCTAATTTTGTGCAGTTGTTTATCGAAATTAGAAATGATACGTTGAGTGCTGGTTTAATGTCACAAATGGCAGGGAAAATATATATTACATTGGTATCAGTTATCATCCCAAGCACTCCCAATGTATTGGATATTGGCAAAAAGTCCAGTATTGTGCATACCTAGTCCAGATGCTTACTGATACTTCTGTACTGACCAAAGATGAACATGGATGAGAGACCAATCCCTACTAACAGCGAGACCAATCCCTACTAACAGCAGTCTCTAAAACTATCCTACAGCTGAATCAAACATTACGTTTATGACACACACAGTTACCCCCCCCCCGAGTTTTTATGGCCACTTCTCAAGAGCCAACATTGATGGGCAATAAAATACAATCTTTAAAGTGTGACCACTTCAAGGGTCCCATAGTTAATAGTAAACTCCTTGTTAATAAAACAGAAACTAACTTTAACAGCACTGTCGCCTTCTCTTGTTAAGCCTGCTTATATATTTTAATTGTTAACAAACCCAGCATAGTTTCCACAGTGGAAACCCAATAGAATCTCTGCTGCTGACACAAATGAGGCTGCTAAACCGAACTCGATGGCAATATACTGCACATGGCTCCGCTTTAATATATTGACTCTACAGCAATTGCAGCAGGTGCCTGGGCAAACTCCAACAGAGGAAAAATACTGGAGGACTCCAAATCTAGTATGATGGCATCAGCAATCCTAACTCTAGCCTGATTGTGTGACTGGGGAAGGGCTTAATATTTCATATTCTTTTCTGGCAATGCCTTCAAAACCCACATGTGGGGAAAAAAGTAGTCTTTGTCACTTTAGAGTGTCAAGAAAAAGGAAATAATTCTGCCTCAGCTGAATGGCCTCTTAAAGAGTTCAACCAAAGAAAGTGCGCTGTAGTAGCACAACAGTGACTGCCAGAGGTAATATTCCAAAATCTCTTAATGATTATGTTTCTGAAGCAGATTTGGCCAATGCAGGTTTTTGACTGTTATATGAGTGCCGTTGGTGGGGGGAGGTTCAGGAGCGTATCCCTTTCAGTCCTCTGAGAAGAGAAGGAAGCAGATGGAGGGGGGCTGAGGGGGGAAATAAAAACTCCCCAATACTAGTGTGGCCCCAAAGAGGGTAACAGGTTGAGACATGTTTCTGGGCACAAGTCAGTTTAAAATAAAAAAAAAAAACCAAAAAAAAAAAAAAAAACGCACAACTTCCTTATCTTTATACAAAAGGGATTCCACTGAAATGGTATGTTCCATAAACCAAGTATAGTCTTACAAGTTATCATAAAATATCCACATTTCAAGGAAGTGGACAAACCTGTATATCACATGGGATGACATGACATACAGTGCATTTAAAAGCCCCGAGGTCAATGACACCACATTTATGGCTGGTTAAAGAATTGCAATTTTGATAAGAATCTGGCGAGTAATCAAGAGGTTGACCCATAATGATTTTTCTATGGCTGATACCAAGTTCTGTTTTTAGAAATCTAGGCGGGTAATTGCCGATTTTTGATGGGGCCATTATGTTTGAACAGTTAACCCAACTTAACCCAAACATCTACTGAAAAACAATTATGATCTCTTTATTTGACATCAAGAACTTGCTTGTTTTTGGACATACAAACTTTGTCTGTGGATCCATCAGTCTTACACACAAAAACAAAACTTTATCTGACAAACTCATGGATGAAAAATATAGTTTGGTGCACTTAGCAGTCGTCAAATTCCTCAGAACAAAGGTGTTTGATGCCGAGGCAATACTGATCATTAGAGACAATGGCAAAAAATGGGCCGGCCAAGTGATTAGTCGGCCTGCAACTGGAACACCATGTACTGCAGCTGTGCAGTTAATAGACCGACCCTTCGCACATCTAGTTATCACTCGCACTGCTTCAGACACTGAGCCTGTTTGCATAATATAAGGTATAGGCAGTGGCACGGAAAGACATTTTTAATTGCAAGGGGTGTGAAAATTTTTCAATTATGCAAGTTCAAGTTGCGTTTTGCCAGGAGGACGTGTTCTTACCACTTTAGAGGCCATAGGCAACAAAATAATTATCCACATTCATACATTGTCTGATTGAAGGGGGGGGGGGGGGGGTAAGGTTTAGGCCACAGTGGGTGTGAGAGTGGGTGTGTTGACCCACAGTGATGACAAACATGTAATTCCACATACTTTAAAATGTGTGCCGGGCAGAGTGAACTCCAGCACAGCAGCCGTGGCTCATCATGTGTCACTCCCTCTCATGTTAGTCAATGCAACTCGCACATACACACACACACACAGCTCCACTGGTGAACGTGTTTTTACACAGAGTTTGAGAGCATGTCCGTACCTCTAGTATTCTGTCCAAATCATCTTTCGTCAGACACGGATAGTCCTCTAGTATCTTATCCTTCCGGTCACTATACTGCTGTGCGGCCAGCTTCCAATTGGGCTCCTCCAGGACTTGAAAAATAGCCGCCCCAATGGACAGGTAAAAAATAACGGCAGAGGTCAACAAGGGCCCCTTATCTACCATACTTGTGTGCAATGACTCAACTTGGAGAGCGCGGGAGATGGGGAGATGTGTGTGAGAGAGAGAGAGACGGGGGAAAGGGGGTGGGGGGGTGAGACAACGGTAGCCGAAAGTTATGCGGGACTCATTCTCGGCAGGTATTTCGGCTTTACAAAGTGTCTCTTCTTCCGCGCGGTGGCTCAGCAAAGTGCGCGAGACGTGCCGCAGCTGGCAGCAGCAGCGCTCGAGACATAACCGTCGCAAAAAAAGTAAAAAAAAAAAAAAAAGTAGTGGCAAAAAAGGGGCAGCGAAGATGAGCGCGCGCCGTACCTCTCCGCCACGACCGCAGCTGCAACTGCTAATGTCTCCACGTGCGCAGCCGCGAGAACTGCTGGCTGCTCAAGTACTCAAGTCAAGTCAACTGTGGCCGGGGGGGCGGGGGTTGGGTGGAGGAGAAGATCCGCCCAAAAAAGAAAAAAAAAGGGAAAGAGAAAGAGAAAAGGCGAGTGGGATCCCCCACCCGCTCTTCTGCTTCTCTCTCTCTTTTTTTTAAACACAGGTGTGAAGCTGCGAAAGCGTTTTGACACTGTCCCTGTCTGTCTTTGGAGTAAACAAACTTCATACATAATGATAATGATCATTTTAAAGGTCTAGCTCAGGACCTTTAATGTCAAACCCATGGCCCGCGGGCCTCATGTGGCCGCTCAATAAATTTCATATAAATGGCCCATGACCTCTTCTTTCTTGTAAATACAGTGCATGTGTCATTTTATTAGACATTTACCAATATTTTTTTTTATAATAATAAAACATTAGGTTACAATATGTATATCAGATTCAACTTTTAATAAAAAAAAAAAAATATATAAAGCTTGTTCAGTGTTTTAATTACAGTTATCCATGTGTTATTTGTTTAAATTTTCATTTTTTTAAAATAATTCTGTCCTGTCTGACTCATTTGGCGTCATGAATATGTTTTTTGTTATGAACTATGTGCCATTCCATATCAAAACAAAAACATTTACTTTTGGAGTGTGGTAAAATGTCATTCCAATGTACTGTTACTGTGATGAAATTTTGTGGAATGACTTTAAGATGGTATCGCCCCCTATTGGGAAGGGGGTGTCTGCATTTGTCATGTCAGGTGGCCGTAGTTTCAGGCGGCTAAGGTTTTTCTTATCAGAACGGGAGTAAAACACTGAATTTGAAGTTAATTAGGACAAAGTTTTTCCATCGTTTTAATTCAAAAGAGCCACCCCAGCTAGAAAAGTTTGGTTCTGGGAACATTCTGAGAATGTTACAATGCAATGTTCTAGCAAGTTTTTGCTTAGTTCCCAGAATGTTTTTCTTAAAGGTAGGATAACATTTCTTGAAAAACATTCTGTAAGTGTTTAGTTATAACATTGTTAGAACATTATGCCCTAACATTCCTAAAATGTTTTCAGCGGAAAGTTTTTTGTTTAGTTCCCAGAAAGTTTTTCTTAGAAAATGTTTGGTGATGACTTTTTTAAAATGTGTGGTAATAATATTATTAGAACATTATGCCCTAACATTCTTAAAATGTTTTCAAATGGAAGATTTCTTTTAGTTCCCTAAATGTTCCTCCAAACTATTGTAAAAATGTTTGGTGATAACCTTCATAAAATATTAATAATAACATTATGCTCTAACATTCTAATGTCTTCAGCACAACATTCTTGGTTGTTCCCAGAATATAAGTGTAATGTTCTCTAAAAACATTAGAAAAGTTCTACTTAATTTGTTCCTGCGTTTTTGTTATTGTAAAAATAAAACAAATTAATGAAAATTGGGATTGCTAAAGTCATTATTTTATATAAAAGTGTCTTGCCTTACTCAAACTGTAAAAATATCTAGTTGAGATCAAGCAATTGGAAATTTCGTAGCCTATAATTCTTACCTGAAAATTAGTTAATTAATTGTGCTTGTTACAAAAATCTGGCCTCGTTTATTAATTTATTTATTTGCATTTGGTTGAAATAAATATTTAAAATATAAATTAAGTAGTAAAATAAAACAGAGTATTTGGCTGTTAAGCTCTAAAACGAAGTAGTTGGCTAAAGATGGTGATTGGGTGGAATCATGCAAATGTAATTTCTACACATCCACTTCGTTAGGTGGCGCTGTTAAGGGCACGCCTGTCTGCCTGAAACTACGGCTGCATGAAATTGTCTGCTGGGCATTATTATCACTTTAAAGTAAAGTAAAGTTTGTCCAGTGAAGTGGTAAAGTTTTAATGTCAGCTGCACTCAGGTGTTAATTTCCCTTTATTCTTGTCTTGATTCTGCTTAATCAAGTCACGTTTGATGTGAATAGAGAGGGTACATCAAATACATTTCAGCATTATTTGCAAGTTTGTTCCGTTGTTTGCGTCACTGTTGATGTGCAGGAGCCTTTGGAATAATTATTTTATTTTGATATACAAAGTGGACCTTTAATGGGTTCGCAAAACATACAAATCTGACACCAAATAGAAAGAATCAGATTGTGCCTGATGCTCTTTCTGTCAACACTGCCCCTCAATGAAATAAGCAAATTTTGCCTGAGTTTGCAAACAGTTACAAGTTCCCCTCACTTCTCCCTTAACCTTCTTACAGTCCAGTGCAGAACAACCACAAGGATTTGGCAGAAACAAACCTCTTTATATCTCACAAATAAAAAGTTGTTTAAAAAGGCCTATTTTTGCGAATTAAAATCTCTCTGATGACTGCAGGGAACATCAAAATGAGCACCTTGGAATGTACATGCAAAACAATAATGTGCATATATACTGTATATGTGTACGAAACCGCGCATTCAATGTATGTTTGTATCTTCTTTAACATGTAGAATGGCCCTTTAAAATTGTCAGGGTCAGACAATTTCCAATTCTATCCCATTCTATGCATATTTAGAAATGTTGTCTGCTGACTGCGGTGCAGATGTCAGGTCACTAACTCCACTTCAACGTCAACAGTTTGGAGTCTCAAATCTTCATCCCAATTGACTGCAAAAAAAATCTCAGCAAACGTGTGAACCTACTGTATATGAGCGTAAATTGTTCATTTGGAAAGATAGTGACAGCTAATAATGGAGCAGTGTTGCAAATGAAGACATGCCGTCGAAGGATGATGATTAGACGAGAAGGACGTGCAGGAGTTGATCTACTTAATGTCAAAGCCCAAATGTCAACTGCTCAAGTGTTTGCCCAAGTGATGTGTTCTGTTTTCCGTGTTCATGCCGCGAGGAGCAAAGCTCAAACAACATGAAAAGTGATTAGGGAGAGCCACCGATCCTCAGACAGACAAAGTGTTCTATGGTTAAGGAGCAATAGATTCAGTGTCAAAATACAGAACTGCACACTGAAACTTATTTGCATGAAATGACATTAAAAGAAGGTGTGACAGGGGGAAAAAAAATCATAGAGTTTTACATTTCCAGAATCATTGCTGCCACAAGACAGAGTGCACCTGTGGTCTAACAGTTGCAGGCTATGTAAGAATCTGTGGCATGCAAGGCAATAAAATATTGCATCATGATCACTGGCGTGTTACTCTGCCCCAAGTTTTTTTTTCCTCTCTCAGTGTGTGTATGCGTGTTTGTTTTCTGATTTATGCTCAACCAAGTTTAAATTGGGTATAAACCCACGCAATTTCTTTTTTAGACGGCTGCACTTTAGACTATTCCTCTTTGCTGCCCTGAGTGAAGTGAAAGTCATGTTACTGTAAAGTGAAGAGCAAAGAGCCGCTGACATAACGCTGCTGTTCCCTTTGTACGCAGGCGTTACATCACAGGCAAATTACTGCATTGTTAATATTGAACATACGTATGTAATGAACTTGAAACGGTATAATATCCAAGGACTGTGTTCCCAGTTGCTGAATCCTGACACTTACACCCCCAGTTCTGTGGGAAGTGCAAGTATTAACCTGTTCTTTGAACAAACCAGCAGAGTCAAATATGTAAAAAGAGCAATGAGGAAAGAGTATCTAACATTTCATTGTCCTTCAGCAGAGAGAGACACCTTCTCCTGCCAAAGTTTGCATGCCAGCACAGAGTAACAGTTTACTCAAGATGTTCTTTCATGAAAAAAAAAAAAAAAGGTTTAGAGTTAACTAGTGGAGTTGTGTATTGAGGACAAAGACTTTCTCTCATGTTTTCCTGGCTCCTCTGTTGTTCTCTCACCTCCCAAACATCTCTGTGAGCAAAGAACAATAATATCATCCTTATCTAGTATGATGAAGGGTCTATTTTTTTTAACTCACTTCATAAGCACAAATGCAACAATTACCTTTAGAAACAAGTCACACTTGTTACGTTATGCATCTGCCGAGGTCTGATTTGCATTTACGCATGCAGGTGCTTTCAGCTTTTAGGGTCTGTATCAGTCTTGTGGTCCATTTTAGAAGTGCCGGTTTGTCAACACGTCCCCTTTCGTGCGTATGCCTTGAGCAGGGAGTCGCACATGTCATACAACCTCGGGCATACAACCTCTCTTTTGTCCCTTTTGACCAAAAGTGCGAGTGCACCTCCAGTGTAAAACGGTGTGTGTGGACTCATACTGGAGGTGTCCTCTGTGCAGGGTCCTTGTATACCACGGCAGAAATGGGCGGATGACAACTGACTCATTTTATTGTGTCAATTGCATGGAATTATTTTAAGCGTCACTTTTAAATTTTGAAACCATTGCTGTGCATGCCTGCCTTTTTTTTTTTTTAAATCCCATTTTGACTTTAGTTGAACTCCAATAAACTGCATCTGATGACGCAAATTTGCTGTTTTAAGGAGGCTTATGTGACTTATATAATTGTGACAAGCTGCCAAACATGTACTGTATCAGGTGAGACTTTAAGATGTTAAAAAAAAACAAACTTGAGAGCTAAATGCAGATTCTGGATTAGGATCACCCTAAGCCCTGACTTACCCGTATAGTCATTTCCACTCTTTCTGCAGAGTCAGCTCGACAAGCATATCTGCAAGTCTTTGCAAGAAAACATCTCAGGGTATGTCCCATTGTTATATTAATTTGAACACGAGTCATGCTCTTTATTACGCAATTGCAGTTTATCAGAAACAGAAACTGTCAGGCTTGATCTGCTGGTAGGGACAGGAATAAGAGATGGACAAGAGAGACAACATTTGAAAATCCTGACAAGCAATTGTTCTTACATACCATCCATTCCTGCATGGTAGTATCAACACCCAATATGAAATTGACAACGTTACTTTCAGTATTAGATAAACAAAAGCACAATGGAAAGCACTGGAAAAGAATTAACTCAAAGTCTAACATTCCTTTCTCCACAAAAATATTCCATCAGCAGTCATGTGGTTTTTATGGACTTTTTTTTTTTTTTGCCATGTGAATCAGATGTAGACTACAACACATTGTTATTAAAGTGAAAAGGGCCAGAGTGGCCCACAGACTTTTATGTCATTGTTATGTCTTTTCATTGATCTAAAGACATCAAATCATTGTTCAGAGACACCATGTGCTGCACTGCAGAGCTGGTGAACACCATCATGGTGGTCTGGTCTGGTGAGAGGACCTCTGGGAGACAAGGGGACCTCCGGAGTTTAGGCAAGTCAGATAAGACAACCGGAAGAGCCACTTCAGATAACACTATTCAGTTTAATGTTTCACCGGGGTTGACCAAAAGTCTCAAAGGAGGTTAGAAATTTTTCAGGCAATCTTGGAAAGACTGACTCTCTGCTTCTTCAACCCATTACATTTACAATAAAATACCCACTTATTTTACAGTCAGTCTCAGTGACCTTTATGATTATCACTGGTATTTCTTATTTGTCACATAGAGACACTTTGCAGGAAGCTGTGACTAATTTCATTTCACATTCTCAGTCACAAAGCTGCACCGCTGCTGCTGCTGCTGTAGAACTCATGTAGGCAAAGTTTACAGACTGATCTAAAAAAAAAAAAGCAGTAGAACCTGCTTGGTGTTTACACTATTAGAGAACCTTCTGCAAAGAGAGAAAGTGGTTGTAGCTACAAAATTCCAGAAGAAAGCTGCACGTAAAGTATGTGTGATCTTTTTTTTTTTTTTTTTTTTTTTTAATATTTCCTCATAAACAACGACTGGAGGATTCAAAATCTGTAGTTTATATTGCAGAGTTCAGACAGTAACATTCTGTTACAATCTTGTTTACTTACTCTGGTTAGATGTGTTTGGTGACACTGGGATGTCAAGTTTGTTGGACTGTTACTCAGTCAGTTACTCACATTTATCATGTTGGCAAACAACCTGGCCCTTACCTCCTGAACTCTGACCCCATACAAGGTTAAAGAACAGTTTTCCTGACTCACAGTCTTTAATATTGTGTCTATCAATAATTAATTATGTAGTAATAAATAAAGAGAAGCCTCTAGTTTAAATGGTAATGCTTATTAGTCACTGAGGTTTGGCCAATCACTGAAATGTCTGTGTTTACAATATGTTTTTCCTGTTTGTTAAGTAAAACTCTGTGCCATCCGTTTGTAAAGGGTTATTTTTAGCACATTTTTATGTGTAATGATGTGTAATGACTTCCTAGTCCCATTGTTTCAAGTTTCTGTTGTGGTTTTTTTCCGAGCTTCTCCAAAGGGTCAGGCGGTGGTGGAAGGAAACCTGCACAATCATTCGAATAATTTGATTCCAGTCGGGCACCAAACTTAATGTTTTCACAAATGTAAGAATGAGAGGACAAAAGGAAGAATCAGATGGTGTATGATGCCCTGAGCTAATGTTCTTTGACGACCTGGAATTTTAGATTTTTATTGGGTCAACAAGAAATAATGACTCGTATGCACACACTGTGTTTCTCAAAAGACCCTGCAATTTGTTGTAAAAGGAAATAGTAGCCCGAAACTTTTTCCCCCTCACTTCCTACTTTCATTTTCTAAATGACAGAACACAACTACCACAGTTCAAAATCTGTGTTGCCTGCTGAAGGATATTTGATCTCACGGTTAAAGTGTATATTGCAGGCAGCCTCGGGGGAAAGGTGCACTCTGGAGGTTAAACCCACAGAACCCGTTACATGCTCCTCATGCAAATTCCAATCATATTAAAAGCTGTTAATGCTAACAACAGCACCAACATATACTGTACGAATTGTGAAAAATGTGGAACTGGCGAACAGATTGTTTTGCTTGTCTGTGTTTTGGAAAAAAATGGAAGCGACCAAAAACATTTACATGGCTACATTTTGTACTGTGTATGAGATGTAATTTATCGTCAACCATAGAAAATGTGAGACAGGCGCTGTTTTGCTATAACTGGCAACAAGACATCGCTGAGACCAACAAGACCAGTTTAAAGTGCAGTTCCTTTAGGTTAGTTTAAAATGGGGTTGTTTCACTCTTTCTTTTTTCTTTCGTGTTTCTTTTGTTTTGGCAGACCTGTTGTCTGGAATCACACTGAAAACCAGTGCATAATTAGCAAGAAAATAATAGGTGGCTGCTCACGAGAGGAGACCAGATCCTGAGGCCTGTGGATATTCAGGGACTCCTTTTATAACATAAATAACACTTGTTTAGCAAATCTTAAAGGAACAATCTACCAGGCTTGCACATCCAGTTCTATTTACCTGTCAAAGTGTCTGAATTATGTCTTTTGTGGTTCAGTTTTTGTCTGCAGATCTTTAAAAGACAACCTGCTTTACAAACTGGAGGAGTTAATGATAGACATGGTCTTCTACCAGCCAGGCTCTAACCAAGAGACACTAGACGCAGTTGAGCCACATTTTCAAACCGAGAAATTTAGCTGGGCCAGACATTTTCCGCAGCATGAAAACAGCAGGTGTTGTACAAATGTATGTAAGGCACATCGAAAAATGCACACAAATTAATTCAAGAATAATATCTGAACTGAATCTGGGGTACGGGCAAGAATGTTTTCCACATTTTAAACAAAAATACTTTATTTTGGTCACACCTGTCCTTCACTATGGAAGCGTATTGCATTCACTAAAAATATTTTTAAAAAAGGCTTTGTTTTTACGAGACATATATATATTTTTTTGCTCCTCAATGCATCCATCGGAAGCTGGCTGCATCACACTTCCATAGACGAGAAGCACCAGGAGGGTCATGTAGCCCACTAGCCCCCCCTGTCAAGTCAGCCTGCCTGATCCCGTATGGTGCTAACAGTTTCAAGAATAAGTGAGTGAAGGTAATGTACGTGACATGTTGATGTAACCCTCCACATAAGGGTCGCGGGGGGGGCGCTAGTGCCTAATTCCAGCTGACATAAGGCAAAAGGCGGGTCACACCCTGGGCAGGTCACCAGTCCATCACAGGGACACACAGAGACTAACAAACATCCACTCTCACATTCACATCTATGGGCAATTTAGAGTGTCCAATTGGCCTAATCCCCAAATCTGCATGTTTTTAGACTGTGGGAGGAAGAAGGAGAACCTGGAGAAGACCCACACACACGGGGAGAACATGCAAACTCCATGAAGAGAGGGCCTTGTTCTGACCAGGTAACAAACACTAGTCTTCTTGCTGCAAATGCAAGAGTACTTACCGCTACACCAACTGTGTGGCCCTTGTTAAAACAGACCTGGGAAAAAAAAAATCTCGTTAAAAACAGACCCCGAAAAGAAAAAAGAAAAAATTCATGAAATCAGACCCTGAAAAAAAAAATCTCATAAAAACAGACCCTTTTTAAAAATTATTTTAGATGAATGCAATATGCTTCCGTACTTCACACACCTCAAAGTAAATAAAACAAAAACAATAGTTGCTGTCACAATTGTTTCTCTTTAGAATTTAAAATACATTTGAATATTCTGGAACTAGAGTGTTGGATTATGAAAGTGTGGGATTTTGGGTGTTTTTGAAACTTGACTGAGTACATTGTTTTAAAACTCTTTAAAACTTTTGTTGTTCCTGACTCATAATAATAGCAGGTGAATACCAGCCTTAATTTGACACCCACCATCACCATTATTCACACTAATCACACTAATTAATCTGTGCCAAACCTGGGAACCCGAAGGCACATCTAAGAGAAGAGGATTATGTGAGACCCGAACCAGATTATAATTTTAAAATAGGCTATTTGTCATGCTTGGCCTTATACACACAATTCTATTTATTCCATTGGCTCTAAATAAATGTTCTCCGTGTTGAAATGGGGAAGCTTGGACTTACTTTTTTTTTTTTCACAAGTGCAATTTTGCTTTACAAATATTACAAAAAAGAGTAAAGTCCCAACGAAAAATGGTGCAAGGGGCACATTTACTAGAGGTGAATCAAATGTGAATAATGCACAACCCTAGTGAATACAACTTAAAATAAAAATAGAGAAGATGAAATATGCCGAGTTAATACCATATGATGTGACTATTGCTGTTTTAAAACATGCTCTCTAAAGACATTTGTTGATAACTCTGTAAGGAGCAGTACAATGAGAGTTAGTCATCACATTTTAAAGTGTTAACACACTGAAATAAAGAACTATTGTGTATTTAATTGCAATTTATTTTATTTGGCGGCTGAAATGCCTTGCCGCTGATGAGATGTTTTCAAAATTGAATTTATGAAATTATGAAAGGTAGCACATAAGAACCTACTTCAGACACTTCCATTGGATTCTTTGTCCCATGTGATCGAGAAACACAAATCAAAGAGTGAATAATAAAAAGGTCTGACGGCAGAAAGTGTTGAAACTAAAGCACAAGACACACACAAAGCGCTTCAAGTCAAGGATATGTCCTTAGGAGAATGACTCCTTCTTAGCACTCGGAACACAAAAATAAAACAGGCTTGCAAGGGTGCATACTTATGTCATTGACCGATTGATGACCGGTTGCTCTTAAAACCTGAACTTGGTAGACATGCAAGGCTTCCTCAGTTCTTCAGTTCAGTTCAGAACTGAAGAAGCCTCTTGGATGAGAGGCGAAACGACTTCAAGAATTTCAACTAAGTCCAGTTGTCTTTTTTTGCTACACGTTTGGATACCATGACCTGGATGACTGAGAATCTTCACAGACTTGGTAGACATGATGTGAACAGTTACACATTAGCTGCCCTTTATGCCAACTAGTAACACCAGTTGAAAAAAGACATGGCATCTGAAATTGGCAATTTTGAGGTGAATTTTAATGACAACGGCACAAAACGGCACAATACGTAAAATGCATCCGTGTAGAGGACTCTGTTGTCCTGTGTAGAACTTGAAGGATCCTGCATATTTGAACAGTTCTTCAGTGCAGTTTATTTACATAGCATCGTTTGGTACAGTAATGCTTGATTTGGAATGGTAAAGCCCTGGGTCAGGCTTTTATTTCGACTGTGAACAGTACCCGTAGATTTGGTAGGTGGGTTGTGAGCTGTGCCCTATGCTACGTAGCATGACATCATACTGGTGGTACAACGAATGAGGACATTGAACGCGAAACAAGAGACAACGACAAAACGGACAACAATGGAGGACACCCAGCAGCTCTTTTTTTCCTGCTCGGTTTGTCACTTTGCATGAGGATAGACTGCGGGTGTTGAAGAAACACCGGGTGTGAGGGAGTGATGTGTTAATATCTCCAAATCAGCTTACTGTCATGGGTGGAGCTCCACCCTGACTGCACTTGTACATTCTACTCTGGTACCCCAAGGGAAGGGTGCCAAAGAATGGAACAGTTGGGGCTAAGTTTTTTTGGAACTAATCCTAATGGAAACACACAAAAAAAATATGTGCTGTACTGTAACAAACCTTTCCAGCTGTGGTTATGCAATTGAAAGGAGATAATTTCAATTAGTATTATTCATAACCTCCAGGTCTTCTGCAAACTTGCCCAGCCAGTTCCCATTTGCCAGTTATTCCTACATTGATTTAAATGATTATTTTTAAAAAGCTGAAGCAGGTGAGTGGGTTGTTCATGGCAATGCTCTCCTGTCATGCACTGGTTTCATCTGAGCTACAGCGGAGGATCTAAACCAGACAGGAGATGTTATGGGATGAGCAGAACACGCCATTGACTGGTGGTATAATCTATGACTTCATTGTGCATCAGCGACTTAACTAGATCATATGTTCCCGAAACATCATTGTGTAATGAGGACATTTTCCATACATTAAGTGCAGCTTTTCATCCGCCGTGACAAACTAATACAAAGCTTTTATTCAACAGCAACCACAACCACAAACTATAAACACAGCAAGTGTTTAATTTGAGTCTCATATGACAACAGTCACAAGTTAACAGGCTTAAGGACAGAGAACAGCAGCTGTGATTCAGTATAGACATCCTCACAGCACTACTGTATGCCCTTCACTTTGTAAATAGGCATGCACATATGTGACAAGAGCCCGAGGAACACGCCATATAACAGATCTTGTCTTTATGTTATTATATCACACATGCAGACCTTTATCTCTGATTATAGATAATTCTTTCATTCATTTAGTGAATGAACAACTTACTGTACGTCACATGAGTTCAGTGATGGCAAAAAGTGATAAGTTTCGTCTTTTAAACTTAAACTATAAAACAGTATTATCACAGACTAGGACACAGAAACACCTTTGTCCTCTGTAAACTATTAGCTGCTCTCCATTCGATATGGGTTTCTGGTTATCATAATGGAGGTGGCACCTCAGAGCTCCTTTGCTCTTCACAACACTGTGTGACAACTATGTAAGAAATGCCAGTTGCTGTGAGGCGACGCTATGGTTGCGTCTAGTGCAAGATGCCTTTGTACAAGTTCTCACTTTCATAAGGTTGGGATTTACCAGTATGGCTTTACCCTTGCTGTTGTAGTTGCATTAAGATTGCATCAAGCATTTTGTCCCATATTAAATTGCGATGAGCTATAGTTGATGAGACTAATGTCTATGAAAAGTTGCGCCTCAGAGACTAAGACTTGTTGTATTGTACAGTACATTATATATTTGTCTTTTTTAATAATTTCATTTAAAATTAATCACATTTTTAAACAGGTTAAAAAAAAGGTGGTGAACAAAATGACTAAACAAATGCCGGCAGCCTAAATATAGTATTCATAACAAGGATCAAACATAAATTTCTGCTCTTCCAATAATGGCTTTGGCCCTGTAAAATTACAAGAACACCATAAAACACAGCGAATGTTTTGTAGAGAAGGTTATTCAACACTGACTTCTTAATACGTTGGTCTTCATTTAAAATATCTGTCTTTATTTTATTTTTTTATTTAGCAAGGAAGGAGACTCTGAAGATAGTGAGTCAGTTTGTTACTGTTTGGCTGGAACATTGGGAAGGTTTAACATAAATACTGGTACTAAATCTTTACTCAGTCTATCTTATTTAACACAAATGGTCTCGCACACAGATAATATTACTGTTTTCTTGCATCCAATTGTGGTTTTACCCCGTACTGCACTTCACGTTATCACTAAATTTTACAATGCACTCTATAGCAACATATCACCTGGACAAAGACAAACTCAGAGTGACACAGTAAAGTGTTCACACTGACAGGCCTCCTAAGTGACACGGAATCTTTGTAGTTGTCTGTTATCAAGCAGTGTGTAAACAGACCACTGTTTCAACTCAACTGGTCCAGAAAAATGCTGAAGTTTATGGTCATTTCTCAGTAGGTCAGGTGTAGGGCAGTGTTTATGTTCTGTAATCGCTACAAAGTATAGTCGCCCGTATGAGGAAAAAGCATGTCATTATCATTGTCTGTTAAAGGTGAGATTAACAGCCAGGGAACAGCCGCTTTCACAATCTATACGATGAGGTGAAAAGATAAGTGAAGTGTGAAGTGAACATTCATTAGAATATACTGTTACAATAACTACCTAGATAATAATAATAACTAATAACTACAATAACTACCAGACAGATAAAAAATAGTTCCTGCCCTGTAAAGATTATGGTGATGTTGCTTATAGATTGTCGAAAATGTCTCTTCACATAAGGCTGTTAATCTCTTGTGTCCGTTGGTCTCTCTCAGATATTTATGGCTCCCAGGGAATGTTACCTGTACCGACTTTGGCTTCGATGACTTTTCATCTTGCCCCAACTATAACTGGACAAATTGCCATTAAATTAGGCACACAAACGCACATTCACATGTCCCTGCCGATGAACTCTAGTGATCCCCTACTTTTATCTAGCATGATCAGATGAAAGGTGAAGGCATGTTTGCGTGTTGTCTATCCATCCTGTTGTCCATACCTCTATCTTTAAACCAAAGGTCCCAATCTATTTCCTGTGGCCTGCTGCTTAATATAACCTTAAAACATCTGTTTGTTTATTTATTTATTTATTTATTTGATTTTTGCTTATTTTAGTGATATAATTTTAATCTGATATTGGAGAGTTGATCTTTTTTTTCCCCACTTGACCAACCCCCTCCTGACCACAGTAGATACACAGTGGCCCCCAGGTCGTTTGAGTTTGAGGGCCCCTGCTTTGAACTGTTCACTTGGACTTAAGGATCAACTGAATGTAATGTGGTGGTCAGACATTGCAAGCCAAGATCACTGTGACCTCCCATTTTGTTTATCAGGAATTAGAGGGAGTTTTATGACATCTGGCACAAACCTTAATTTGGACTCAGGGATGAGAGTAAAACATCCATCCATTTATTTTCTACCATTTTATCCTGCACATGGGGGTTGCAGGTCACTGGAGCCAATCCCAGCTGACACAGGTCGCCAGTCCAGCGCAGGGCCAACACATTATCCGTACATCTACGGGCAATTTAGAGTGTTCATTAAACCTCTGCATGTTTTTGGACTGTGGGAGGAAACTGAAGACCCCCCCCCCCCCCCT